>KN831778.1:1105027-1137732 GCA_000827355.1 Hebeloma cylindrosporum | reverse complement strand
ACGGCCGCCACCACATGGCATATGGATGAGTCAGAGCAGGAAGAGGAGGCTGATGGTGAGATGGCTGCGAATGCATGGGCTGGTGGCGAGTCAGAGGAGGACAATGAGGAGGCTAATGGTGACGCGGCAGCGAATGCGTGGGCTGATAACATCGCCGACGAGGGAGATGGGCCTTCCCAGTTGCAAGATGGCCATGTAGACTCTATCACCCCCTCCAGAATCACCTTGCCCAGCCATCCTTACACAGCTCTCATTTTGGATCTTCCAGATCAGTGGTTCGCCGACGAGGAGGATGATGAGCTGGAATATTCAGAGGAGTTGGAGAAACTTATGCTCTGTGATTAGGTTCTCTCCTGTATATATAGTTTTTTTTGTTGTATACCTGTCATTCGCAAAACAATTGCACATGCCTAGCGCCCACTCTGCGATCGCGGCACGGCGCCAATGTGAGCCAGTGCCACGGATGATTTAACACCAAAGAAAATAAGCTTGATATCCAGGTTATTGAATACATCCATCGACATAATGATGACACAAGCTCAACGCTGACTTTGGTATAGCGGCATGGCGCCATCTTTAGCGGCAGTATAGCGGCACGGCGCCACAGATTTAGCGGCAGTATAACGGCACGGCGCCACAGATTTACCACCTGGATATTTCAGCAGTTCCATCACACAATATTCAGAGATATCTTCCTCACAGAGGTGTATGGGTGATATTGGAGGCTATACAGGGGGACGGCACTGGGAATGTGAGCCGATGGGCATTTGCAGTGCGTGGGCGGCAAGATCACTTAAATGTCACATTCAACGAATTCATTAAACCATATGATATGATACACTGTATGTCCCTTATATACTACCCTATGTTGTTCACCGGTTCAATGAATTCGGTGATGCCATATCATATGGTACACTGTATGCATTCAGTGTACCATATATTATGGTACACTGTAACGTTACAATGTGATCCGACAACAAGCAAACAAAACCGTTCAAAACAAATCCTGGGCGGCATCGTCGAGTAGTTCCTGCGAACGCCCTTAAACCATCCCTTATGTCGGATTCGGTGGAGTACAAGAAGAATTTGTCCACATCCATATGTCAACATTGGGACTTTCCCCTTCGAAACTGGAGCGTTTATTCCTCCAAAGTCATGTCAGTGGGGTGGCAACCGCATTGGTATGAACAGTGAAACTGAGGACTTAACAGATATTGCATTAGCGACCAAACAAAAAGATTAAATGAACAATCTAAGCGGTCATCGATCAAGTTAGGTACAGGAGAGCCCAGTACAACAGCACCGTAGTGGATCTTCACGTTTCGATGCCGCACATCGATGGCTAGTTCATCTGCCTCCCAGGCCTCCGAAGACTCGGCCCATAGAGAAAAATCGCCCAGGATGCATCGACGGGTATTATCCTCTCGGGCGAACATTCTTAGGTCTTGTTTAAGTAACGCTACCGGAATGCCATACCAGTGGGAGACGATAACGGTTACGCAGAAAGTGCGGCGGATGTGAACACGGACCAATGAACCAAAGTCATTGTCCTTCGCTCTGGGTGACTATGGCCTTCCTCATAAGCTTGTTCGCCATGGTCGCCTCAGGGACGTTCTCCAGGTACTCGAGTAGAGTGACAAGATACCCGATGGATTGTGGCATAAGGCTTTGCAAAGGTTCTGGTGAGTTTCTTCGTTTAAACAGGATGCAGAGGTGGACGGAGGAATAGGGGAACAATGAGAGATGGATTGATGATAAACGTTTCCATTCGGCTGTGCAGGCGAGAAAGGGAAATGTAACTTTAGTGATATAAGGGCGAGGTGGAGATGGTGTGAAAAGACAATGAGTGGCACATACATTCATGAGCTTCCAGAACCTTGTCCTACACCAGGACCGTGGTCCTCTACGTTGCGAGAATGACAAGATATGACAAGGATAGGACTTCAGTGGAATCCCGGGGCGCATCCTGAGTGAGCTAGCCTTGCGTGAGATCAAGACAATAGCTACTAGGATATTGAGGCCTGAGGCTTGAAGCTTGAGCTCTTGAGTCTCCCGGTGACCATCGCGATAGTATGCGTAAACTTGGTGTGAATCGTGGAATCCTGTTCACGGTAATGAGCCATGGGCTATCCAGCACCTGCATACCAAGCTAAGCGTACTTACTTAGTGCCAACTGGGAGCGCAACGTCCATTCAACGTTCAACGTTCAAAACGGAGTTGTTGCCAATGTTGGACGGGTCACATGACCCAGCCATCAATACCTTTCCACGCCTCGTGGATGGCCTGTGGGAGGAGGCATGGATGGCTAAGCTCTGGATTATATATGTACTTGTAGCTATGATCTAGGGCTATCTAAATGTGTTGTTTTTACGAGTTCCCGACCTCTATATCTAACTGAATAGGGAGACAAGAGCACGCATCACTCATTTTTGATGGATTATGTGATACGATCAGATTGTGGCTATGACTCGGACTGATTTAGGCGCTGGAGCAAAGATGGGATTTAAAAATATGGTTGCGGTCCCTCCCTGCATGAGTAAGCTCTTACATCGTGTTTAGTAACTAATGGTCTGTTGATAAAAAGTTGTTTCATGAAAATTGGTATACTAATTGGTTCGACTTGGTTTGGAAAACTGTTTCTGGATTTGACTTGACGCGGACGGGGGCATGTTTTACTAAAATAATATCTATTGAACTTTAAATGGGGCATTACTTTGGAATTACTTAGAATAGTTCGGTCAACATATGAATATTATTATCTCTGCCAACGCCAACAGAGGCTGTCTGCATTGAGATTCCTTCCTCAGACCAGCTCTGCTCCGGCTTTGGATTAAAAAGGCATAGAGAACTGGGTTCTGGGACTCTATTGTTGGCGTTTCACATTCCCTGAAAGAAATCACCAGGATTTCCAGGAACCCAAATGATTCAACGCCCAGCGAATTCGTCCAAGGAAATCGAGAATGACACTCTGGGTTTCTCGGGTAACTGATCCTGCAAGATGACGGACTCGGGTCGTCTCTGCCGTCGGTAAATTGCACTGAAATAAATGAGTTCAGATATTTAAATTGGGGATGTTTAGAGCTCTCGCCTAGATGCTTACTGGCTTTCTCTTCAGGGTCAATATCTTCCGGATGATCGACATCTTCAACCCTACGTTCAGGCGTGGTGTAAGTGCAAGTTTCCTCCACTGGGGACAAGATTTGAGGTATAGGTTTTGAAATAGAGCGAGGTGATGCAGGCATGGAGATGTCTGAGAATGAAGAACTGATGCTCAAGGGTGGGGTGGAGAGCGAGCTTGAAATGGATGACACAGTGGGGCATGGAGAAATTGGTCTGGAAGATGTGTGCGAGGACTTGTTAGAAGAGACAGTTGATTGCCTCTCTTTGGAGCGGGTGGATGACTTCCCATGCAAAGATCGGTGAGAACGGTGACTCGAATTTCTGCTACTGGACGGGGCGGATGAGCTTCGAGGAACTTCTGGACGGTCCATATTTTCGAGGGTCGGAGGCTTGACATTTGGGATTCGAGGAGAAGCAGATAAAGTAGTGAAATGGTGGGAAAGACTGCCGACCGCATCGGGTGATGCCAATACCAATGGATTTTTTTGTCGTCCAGACGTTGATCCGCTGCGGGAGCTAAACCCCAGCACGTTTGTTGTCCCCACACCGGTTGAGGGTCCCGTCATGGTCCTGGAATGGTCAACGGAAGGCGAACCATCATCCCCCTCCGTTTCCACACCTATGCCCCCCATTTTTCGCCAGACCTTGTTGCCAGTATTATCCGGGTTAAGGACATCAATCGCTCTTACAAAGAGACATTGATTGATTTCTTGTTGAACATCTGCATCGTTTTCAGGTCCCTCTCGGAGGTCTTGAATATCTTGGAGTTCCGGCCCTGATTTAACCGTGAGGAAATCATCAGAATGATGATTCCAAATGTATTCCGTAATCCTCCCATTTTCTGTGTTTGTCTGAAATTTCAAAGTGAAAGAAGGCGGTGAAGGATTAGGATATGAGAATGCTGCCATTCCCCAACAATTGGCCTTAGTCAAACCATGCACCAAATACAGGTCCCCAGCCTTCACCTCAATCCCAAGTTTCTCGGTGAAATATTCATATAAACCTGCTCTTCTTTGAGACACATACTCGTGCAACCTTTTCTGATCCTCAGCATCATCCACACATTCAGACTGTGAGCCATTTGGAATTACTAAAATGGCCCACTGACATGCGCACATCTGATACTCCATTGTTCTAGAGGGATGGGTCATTACATAGTCAGCATGCTGAAAAATTTTGAAAATAACCTCAAACCTACGGCGAATTAATCAAATTGTATGTGTGATTCTCTTGCAAGTTGCTCTGGAATACTTCCCCACTGCCATTCTGAAATGGGTTGGTCTTCGGAACTGGCCCAGTCCACAGGAGATTATCCGGAAGGTCAGGTGGGTTTTCGTTATGCCCAGGAGGGAGGAATATGTTGAAGTAGCATTGAAATGCTCCATCTTGTGGTGTTATGATGCCAATGTCCCCGATTTCAATGCCGTTTCGTTTGTAACTTCCAGATACCTCCCTTCTTGGACACATAGGTGTCCACAATGGAATTCCATCTGGCACGTCCCGGAACAGTTGGGAATATACCTGGGAGGGCAGTTTCTTTGGAAGGTACTTGGGCACTTGATTTTCGTCATGTGAATCATTCACTGTCCGAGTTGAATGACATTGGAGTTGCTCAATCTCCCAGGAAAGATCAAGCCGTCCGCTCCCACTAAATCTAGTTAACTCAGTAGTCTCTACAAGCAGCAGTCAGAGTGTGTATACATGGACAATATCTCGGAATGTCACACCTAAACTGGGGTCTCTTTTTCGTTGATCGCACAGGTCGGCGACCACAGTAGAGAAGCATGCAAAGATGGACGGTCTTGTGCGGCTCAGGAAAGATGGACGTTTAGTAATCTCGAAAGTGAGGGTTGAACATTCTTCCACTTCCCTGAAATGATATGTCCAGTTGAGTGACCAGTGAGTCTTTGAACATCACGCAAAGGGGTCGAGAAACGTACAGGCGTAAACCGCTGCTTAATAACCAGACCATTGGATCTGATACCTCCTTCTTCTTCTTAGATCTGAATGGTCCATAATCCCTGGGATTGAGTCCCTCGACATCGATTTTGATGGACAGATTAAATTCCTTTCCTTGCAAGCCTGATTCAAAAATTTCAGTTCATCAACTCGACAAAGCCAAAAAAAAAAAAAAGACCTGTTGCTGATAACTCGGATATACATAAGTTTAGGCCCATCTGAGCTTCTGGTTCTGAGACGATTAAAAATATAAAATAGTGGGAGAAGTATGAGACGCAGTGATTATTACTGTAGAGTCGGCTTACTGGCGCACCTATTTATGAATATTCGAATCTGGTTATTGTTGTGATTCAAGCTCTATGCCACCATTGTTGCCTCCGATCTCTGTAGCAACCTTGGACAGTTCATGACTTTGGCGCCCATGTCGTTGTTACCACGTTACCTTCCTGGCAAATGCCATCACCAAGGTATTTGACGTCTCGCCGTGGTAACTTTGCTTCAATTCGTGCAGCTCACAATAATCACTTCAATATATAATTGTCAACATTTGAATGCGGACAGGCATGACATATCGAGCAACCAGGCACCCATGGCACCGCTAATGTTCACATGGTAGTTAGATGGATTCTCTGATGCTACATTATTTTATTGTATAGACAAGGGGATGGACCAGAAAACCGACGATGATATAATTATGGGGTGCAGGTATATATAGACGGTTGTTGCGATGTGGAATGGAGGGACGGATAGAATTCTGAAATGTAGGAGGGAACGTGGAATGAAGGAAGTTGCTAATGGTCAGCAAAATGCAACATGGAGGATAGTGCAAAATGTTATTGGGATACGGATGTATAAGGGGGTCGCTGGGACACAATTCCGGGGGTGCAGGTGGAGACGATCTCTATGAAGCGATGTGGAATGTGCGAGAGATCCATCAGCATGCCCTCCAGTGCAGGTAGTTGCTGGGAGACGTTATTGTATGTGTGGGAGGTAGAAATGTATATCCAGGCCTCAACAGCGAGCCACAGATGCATGCCAACCTTTAAAACAAAACAAGAAACGGGAGTCGGCTGATCCACGTACATCCTCTAGCTGTATTTCCAGCCCATTGTAGGACAGAACCGAAATCGAAAAGGGTACTACAGCCAGGAAAGTCAGATGGAGAAAGTGACGACAAACATACCTCCAATGCCATGCCTTTAAGGATGTACTCCCATGTTCCAACCATCCAGCTGCCAGCCACCGACGAGCGTTCGCCGATGCCCCGTTATGCGACAATTCTTGCCTGTGTTATCTGCCATCCAGGGTGTCTCTCCAGTGTTACCTAATGTCGATTCCACCAACCTCAAAATCCAGCTCAGATAAAGAGGGAAAATAATCGTTATCATCGTCGAAGTGAGAAAGGAGTCGTGGGAAACCTTTTCAAAGTCGTCACCGATAAATATTTTCAGCACACCTTTCTTTCCTTTGTCGTGGTATCTTCACACCTCTGCATCAGGATTCAGTCCAATCCCCAATGACTGAGGTCGTTCCAAAGGAATAGTGATGATTTTGAGATCGACGGTGATGATGAAGAGGTGAAGGGTACCGGTGACCGAAATGAGGTTTGATTTTTCTTCCATCCTTTAGATTTAACTGAAAAAAAAGATATGTATAGGGTATATCATGCTCAAGAAGTTGGGTCCTCTTTTGACCCAGGCCTCGGGGACGTTAGTTCATGAGAGCGAGGGCTCACAGGTTAGCGACCCCAGTTTAAAATTTTCCCTCCGTGAAGGCTTGAAACCACGCTAGTGTCCAACTGCATCGAATCCTGTCCATGATCGACGCTTTAATTCTATGTTGTTTCCCAGGTTGCTTTCCCGATAGGACCTTGCCCTGTGGCTCTACTGACAAGGTCTCCGCCCTTTCTCTTTGTCTTCGTTTATTAATTTCTTTCATTCTATGTTTGATAACTGAGCACAGTGGGGTTTTTTCAAGTTGGTCAAGTGTATTATAATGATTTATCAAATACTCTGGAACCCTGGAATGACTACAACGTTTGAAGGAAGTCAGTCGTACCAAAAGGGGAATTCTCACCAAATTCTCACAGCGCTATCGAGCAACATCGTGTTGATAAGTATCCATCATCATAAAATCCGCGCACTTACTGCAAGGCACCAATAATGCCTGACAACAAAGTAAGCAGAGCGAGTTGTATTGGGATCGAAACCCTTCATCCACAACTTTTGGACTAGCACAACAGGATCTGGGAATGTGGGAGTACATATAAGCATTTCCCGTCCAAATTAGCAGGGGATGAAGATCCATGGCAAGCTTTGCTCGAGAACCTGATCAAGAAAGATAAGGTTCGATGCAATGCCTGGAAAGACGAAGTTCAGAACCTTTTGCTCTTTGTGAGCGCCTGTCTTCATCAAGTTGTGTTTTCTGTTGAACACCCTCTGTTATCTGATTCTAGGCTGGCCTTTTTTCAGCGGTTGTAACTGGCCTTCTGGTGGAATCATACAAATTGCTACAAGAAGATCAGGAAGAGAAATTGGTTGTGCTCCTCACAATGATTGCCTTGAAATTTGATGCGATCCCCGACACAGATAAGATGATTTCATCCCAAGCCACTTTCTCGCCCCCAAATTCTGTCGTTCTCATCAACACCCTCTGGTTTCTTAGCCTCGTCCTAAGTTTATCAACGGTTCTTTTTGGCACGACGTCGTTGCAGTGGCTGAGAGAGCACCAGCACTATGGAGACCCACTCACGGCGCAGGAAGCAGTTGCAGTATTTCATATGCGTGCCGAAGCCCTCGAAAAGTGGATGGTTCCACAGTTTTTTTCGGCACTCCCTTTACTTCTCCAAGCAGCGCTCGTATTGTTCCTTGTCGGCCTGATCGGCTTTTCGTTGGTCATCTCGCGAAGCATGGTTATCCCAATCACTCTCGCTGTAGCTGTGGGGCTCCCAATTCTCCTCGGTATTGCGACGACAGTATTACCAACAATTCAGGTCTTTTGGATTTTGGACCCTCGTGTGCACTCTAACGCCCCTGTCCCCTCCCCATGTCCTTATAAATCACCACTATCATATGCCTTCCGGAGTCTGTCCACGCGGTCTTCGACATTGTTCGCTTTCCTGCTGGCCATCATCCGTGGAATGCGGTACCTATTTTCTTTCAAGCTTTATCACCACCTCATCCACAGATTTTTTCGACATGAATCCGAGCCACCTAAAAATCCAATTTTCACCAGACTTCCTACCCATTACTTACTTGAGGCATGGAGTCAGAATTCATGGCTCCAGCTTGAGCGCTCGTGGCTGGTAATCCGTGATGCACATTTTGAGGTCGCAAACCCCAAGTCTATAGGCCTTCCACAGATAGAAGACATGAGGACTTATTTTATTCTGCATGATAAGATTCGCGCTCTTTGCTCGGCTCTAAAACGAGAGCAGCCTGAGCAATCCCTTTGCAACATTTACAATTGCTTCCACGACATACTCCTTTCTATCTTGAACTCGAACTTCAAGCAGGATTACAAAATTAAATGCCTTCGGGAATCTTTTGAGGGCCTGCTACCTGTTGATATCCCAAATGGCCGTCGACGCTCCCTTACCTCGATTCTCATGGAACCCTCAATTGAAATACTTGCCAATGAAGTATTGATCATGTTTTTGAGCCTGCCGGGTATGAGGCTAAAAACCCCACGCACGCTGAGGCCTAATGCTCTAGGAGTGCACTATCTTGAGCTTTGCACACGCATGTTGGGAAGCCTTTATGCTGGCGAGGAGCGCCAACTGTTAAAGCGGCCTGGAACCAACCTGGGAACCAAATTCTTTCAGCAGTACTACCGTGAAATAATCGACAACAATCTAGGCCAAGTCAGTCCAGAACATTTCAACGGTAGAATGTTTAATTCTCTCTTTAAAAAAATTGTGTTGTGCTAATAAATCTGCATGATCTCTTTAGTGTTCTCTCGGCAGATTTTGCTGATCTTGGAACGGTTCTTTCTGGAGATAAACCAACATCGGCTGCGAAGCGATGATGATGTGCTACGCACGTATTATTCAAATCAAGATTTATTTGGTTTCCTACATCTAGGATCGGTTATGACCTGGCACGCATGGAAGGATGGTGGGATCCAAACAATCTTTCAGGCCGTATCATCCAACTTGGAAAATTCCGCAAGGCAGTCGCTTTCCTTCCCATTTTCTGCAGCAGTCATTTTCATGAACTACCTCTCGCCATTGTGTGCAATTTTGCAGGATGATAGAGTGCACCCAGAGGCAAGGAATTTAATGCGCCTCTTGCGTGCGGACTTGGCGAAGTATGAGGAAAAAGTAACCAGGCCGAAACTGGGGGCGTTTTACTCGAAACTTCTCCTGACTAAAAAGGAAACACATCCAGAGGAAGCGCCTATACACCTCCAAACTCGAATCATTGGAATAGCATTCACGTTGGTAAATCACCTGAAGGCCTGGAAGGAGCCTTACGATGAATCATTGATCCCGACGGAGGAAGATGAGGAGATCTACCAGAAAGAGTTTCACAGGAATTCCAAACCTACGTCGTAGGCTCCTCTCGCAAATGCAATTACAGTTTCAGTGGGAATGTCAGCATTGTCCTCTCATTTTGGGCCAACGAGGGCCTATACAAGTTCTACTGATATCGTATGATGGTGCGAAAGCCAACCTTAGTTAGGCTCGGATTCATACTGAGCTTGCATACGACCAATGTACAAATTTTCTTTTGGCAACTGGAATGAATATTCGCGCGAGTTCACCTTGGGATTCTGTGCCCTACAAGCCGGTAGCTTAGCGGCCGGTAAGTATGTCGGATGTACTTAAGGCTTGCCATCCAATGCATTGTTGCTTCTTCAACAACCATATATTTGCGAGTGGAACGAGAATCAGCTACTCTTTTTCGTAACCTTTGTCACCACGGAGTCAGGGGGGCGCTCATGGACATGCAGAGCCTTCGCAAGCTTCACATCCAACATCCCAGCATCATAGTCAGTCATACAGCTTGACAAGCTTTGAGGAACTTCTGGGAGTTCGGTACTTTCGAGGATTGGGGGATTCCCATCTGGAACGCCCTTTCGAAGAGACGGCGATAAAGAAGTAAAATGGCGGGAAAGAATGTCGACCCCGTCGCGTCCTAAAGGTAGAATTATCTGTTCCTGAGGCACTAATTCACCAAAGTCCACTTTCTTGATTGCGTCTGCGGGAACCTTTGGGCGTGGGGGATAAGATATTCTGGATGGCATCCATAAATCAAGTATACTTACCGCTTCATCGCAAATGAAACAACCTTCCCGCGAAAAGCTGTACCAGATGTTTCCCGGAACCTTAAGTCCGGGACCGTTTTCAAGGGATTCAAGCTCCGTGAAGTTATGAGGTCCGACGTAAACCTCCAAGGTGCCTCTCAGTTGCAGCATTAAACGGAAGAGTGGGAGTATCTGCGCAAACGCCACATGTAGGAGAGGCTCCGAAGCTTTCAGGAATTCCAACTCGTGAACAAGTCGGCCATGATATTGACCATTGATTTCAACGATCCAGATGTCCGCTTCATCCAACTTGTCAACGAATGTGAGCTTAGCGTACGAGGTTTTGTGCTGCACTCTATAGATAGGTTGAAGATCGGGTTTGACCACATTGATGTAAATATGAATATTTGGGATACCAAGATCCTGCGTTTGGAGATTGATTAGAATTCGAAATTACGGGCACCCGATGCTCACCCTGTGTACCAAGGTTACACCACCTATTCGGATATGACTAATGAACTTCCAAAATGCATGTCTAATTACTCACCAGCTTCTTCATGAACTTTGTTGAGCTCGAAAACCCTTGACAATATATAAGGGATATTGTCCGGGTTTAGCAAATGTGCCCCTCTCTAGATGATGGAAAATGTCAGGAAAGATGCAGGAAACGGAAAGAATATTTGAAGCCGTCCGTACTTCGCTTGCGACAGGTATCCAATCCATGCAGCTTATGAACGACCATGTCGCATCCGGTTTCTATTCAAGGAAGAAATCAATGAAGTAAGAAATAAGCAGTTAACGCTGGATTTCTCACCATGCCTATCAGGCATCTCTTAATGGCCTTCGAGGGCGCGAGATCTCTCACATCATCGAACCAATAAGGAGGATACCTTTGTTTCCCACGTGAATCATTCGCTGCTTGAGGCAGACGACCCCGGAGCATCCAGGAAAGATAAAGTTCTCGACTCTCAACTTGATCTGCGACCTGAGTGTCAGACTCGAAACTTTCGCGCAGCATTGTAAACTCTAGGCCTAGACTCAGTCATTAGACAGTGTACAGAGAGCACCACCAAATCCGGCATACCTCTTTTTGCCCGTTGGCAGCACAGGTCGTCCATCGTGGTGGAGAAGCGCGCAACCAATGGTCCAGTTGAGGAATGAATTTGGGAGCTTGAAGCGCTTCTGAGCTCGAATGTGATCGAGGAGAATTCTTCTACTGTACTGAACAAAATGTCAGTTGAGACTGAGTCTCATACGTTGGACAAAATGAGCTTGGAAACTTACATGTTGAATTCATTCGTGTTATTGTCCGTTTCGTCTTTTCCCTGTGGAAGCCATACCATCGTGTGCGACAATGCCACTTCAGACCGGGATACATGGCTCCCACGGTCGCATCCATCTACTTTGATGGAGAGAAGGAATTGTTTCCCCTCGTCGCCTCGCAAAGCTGACAGATTCAAGGTTAGCCGTTCGACTGAAAAGTGAAAGGGAAGCCTCACCGGTTGCCGCAAACACACGTATGTTTACGTTCACGAACATTCGACTCTCTGAATTTGGGGTGATTTATGGGAAGGGGGACAAGTATGAGAGACGTTCCAACTTAGTGGCGCTTTTATCCACGGATTCATTCTGGGTATCCTTGTAGTAGATCACACATGTCATCATCGCCTTGCGACGTTGAGCCTTATTTGGTCGACCTCTTATAGGACATCACAGGCCGCCTTGTTTCTTCTTTGTGCCGTGTTTGGCAGAAGTACACAAAGTCGCGTATGGCAACGATAAATCACCCGGTCGTCGTGAATGAACCTTACTTAGTACTCAACGAATCTTCGGTCCCGAAGAAGGAAGATCTAAAGGTACCTCGTGCGCATCCACAGCCCACCATTCCATATTTCGCTTCCACCAGTGCCGATGCAAACAGAAGCCGATTCGAGATCGAAGTCGTACATACTTTGTTTGGACGCACTGAACGGCTCTTTTCTGTTGGGATTGCAGTCCGCATGTTCCAGGGATGAACGTTGAACATTGCAGCAGAACGCAGTATCTGAACGGATTAACATGGCACAGGGAATTACTGGGCCCTGGTGCCGTCGAGACGACATCTACGTACAAAGCATTTCTTGTTAATATATCGCAAACAATTTGGCATAGGCATCTTGACCGGAGGAACTCCCGGAGGGTGATACCATGGGATGAAAACTGGAAAGGATGATTAACCAGACAGAACATGGGGATTCGGGCTATCGAGGGCAATCTCCCGGAAGTTGCGATGGGTATGACCCACTTCACGAACCTCATCGGCTTCTGGTAAAGTAACGCTGTCCAGCCATACCAATCGATGCCGGTGGGAGGGGAGACGATAGCGGGACCGTTGAAAGTGCGTGGGATGTGCAAATGGATCTCGCCACTGCACACTGAGAACGAGGGTGCCGGTATTATGCGGTGGTCTGCGCTAACTCGGAGTGAGACAGCGAGCTGATAGATTCACCCTGGGCGAACTTCATGAACTAGTTCGCTGGGTGGGGGGATCACCTCGGGCGGGTTTTACAGGTCCTCCAGTAGAGTGACAGGATGTCCGGTGGGTTGGAGCCTAAGTTTGTACAAAGGCTTTGGCGAGTTCCTTCGTTTCCAACAGGATGCAGAGGTTGACGGAGGAATGGGAGGAAAACGAGGCACAGATCGTGATCAACGTTTCCTTCTGCAGACAAGAAATGGAAATGCAAGTTTAGTGATAGAAGGGCTAGGTGGAGTTCGTTGTGGAAAGACAATATGTAACTGGAACGTACATTCATGAGCGTACAGAACCTCTGCTTTGCTTGTCGCATACCACCATCATGATCCTTTAAGTTGCAATGATGACAAAGGTACCAGGTCTTCAGCGAAACCCCGAATCAGCCTGAGAGAGTCTTCCGTGAAAGCTAGTATTGATATTGAGTTGAGCGCCGAGGAACTCTCAAGTCCCCTATGACCATTAATCTGTTCATGCTGATATATGATAAGCTGCGACTTTGTGACGATCTGAACATACCTATTTCAAAGCTTCAAAGCTTCACGCGCAAGCTTCAAACTCGGAATGCAACGTCCGGTTCAAGAATCAACGGAGTTGTTGACAGTCACCAGTTGGAATCTGGATGTTGGATGTTGTTCGGGTTTAAGCTGGTCACGAGATTCCGCGAGCTGCGTAAAATTAAAAATTGGACTTGTTGTCTTGCATCAATCATGAATATTTGAATATCCATGTCAATATGTAACTCCTCAGGCCTCAGGTTTCAGGTCTCGAAGGCTCGCAACTTGAAGCTTAAAGGTGTCTCGTAATACAGATTCAAAATCCAAGTTCCCCAAGGTCTGTAAACGGTCAGGTCACTGCCATGTGATGATCCTCTGCGGGGACACAGCCGCCCACGTCAATTGTTGCTTTCTGACCACGGTAATCGTTCCTTGAGTTCACTTTTCTCTGGAAATATGTCTGGAGAAAATTCAACTCACCCGCCTGCATCGGTAAGCACTTCTACCAATCACCCACATGAAAATAACTAACTAGGCAGAATGCCTCCCTCAATCCGGTTAGAGCAGCGACCAAAGGCTAAATCCCCCTAGTCGGGCGGTTAGCATTCGCAGCAGAGGCCAGATTCCACGACCGTCCGGATCTACGTTAGCATCTACTTCAAGGAGAAGATTATCGAGAGCAGTACGCCGTACTCAAGATGTGCATCCGAGTCCAGGGTGTGCCTCACAATCATCATGCTGAGCCTGCGGTTCTCTAATGACTTTGCCTCTGACAGGATAGACCCCGCCCCAGGGTCTCTTTTTCAATCTGCTCGTAACATTGAGATACAAGGAGGACAATTCAGTACAACCCGAGGGCACCACACAAACCTTACAATCAACTTCAATCGTCAGTCTTTCCTTTCAAGCGTCCGAATGGCTTGTTATGATGTTATATTTTAGAAATGGCGCTAGACGATGACGATGACGATGAACTCCCGCCCCCGGTAAGCGGGGCCGTTATTAAAAATTTATTTCAACTATAACCCCCTTTAGTCAAATCTTCCTGCGTCAGAAGACTCCTTTCAACCAAGAGAAAATGATGTCGTGCCATTTCAATCCCGAGAGCTTGTGTCTCGTAAGCCCTCTCTTTTGTTCCAAATTATCTACTATTCACGATTCAATCCAAGGCGAACATGTATGGGTATAGTACAGTCATTATCTCCATTTTCCCGACATCACTAACAAATCCTGTCCGATATTGACAGACCCGACGAACATCACTGCCTGTGCAAAAAAGTTGTGACATCTATTATCGCCAACTGGCCGTAAAGGGCCGTGGCTCACCTTTATGGATCCCCGAACCTAATGACCGGCTTCCTATCGAATATCGACGGAAAGGAATCTGCGTGGGTGATGTTGGTATCATCACCGATTACGGGGGTTTCGACTTTATGTTCAATATATGTCTTCCACGCGACCACCCGACTAATCCTGACGACCTGCCAGACGATTTTGTTCCACTACACCCTCCGCTCAAGTCCACAGACATTCGAGGTTACACGGAATTCAAACTGAACAGTTATCTTGCGAGTACGTCAGTCGAAAGATCTCTTCGGGATGGTGATCTATCGTACGTTCTTCATTCTGAGTTTCTGATTGAATCTCACGCATCCATCGACAGCGGTCTATCGTTCGAGACTTCTGCCTCTGAAGGCGCCGTTGTGACAATGCCGCAGGGTGCATACTCAGAGAAGCTGGGAAACGTCGCACTGTTTAAAACCTACCTTTCAATCCATGGCGAAAGCTGGTACAAGTATGTGAACGGGGTTCGTGGTCGAGAGGCCAAAAACGGCGACGTTCGCCTCGTCATCGGCTGCGACAAATCCGCGACATGGGGGATGGCCACATTCTCCAACTTAACAGAGCATAACGCATTGCGCCTGAAGTTCAAGGCGATCGGGGAAAGCTCCTTTGGCCGCACCTACGGGTGGGAGTACTCAGGAATGGCTGAGGTTCGAGCAGGGCCCGATGCGCAGGAAGTAGATGATTTGCGGATGAACGAGGAAGCCGAACGGGGTGTCGTATATAAGAACCAGTGCTTGTTCATGGAAACGCTCAACGCGACACTGAACGCCGAAGTCTGGAACAAGCTTTCGTCGGAGTCCGGGCCGCTTTTCGTTCAAGAATCTGCGAGCCCTTCCTTTAATCCGACAGCCTCAACAACTGGGGGCCCCGTTACAGGATCATCTGCCGGTTTTGGTGGGTCGCGGCCTTCAGCGAGCCAAGCTAACTGCAGCAATCCAGGCCCCACTCAGACCAGACCAAACGTTCAGTTCGAGGAAGTCGTAACATCTTTGGTATGGTAATATCCCCTCGTGATCCTCGAAGCCTTTGTACGAACTGGTTCTTTTAGGGGGTGCATCCTTCTAATGTCATTAACGATTTCCTTCTGAAAGAGGTATGTTTTTCTTTCGCATTCGCTGCTCGTTTGTTTATCAAATGTCCAATGATCAAATGATTCAGAAACCTGGCGCGAAAGTTGCGATCACTGAAGATTGCAACTGGATGTCGGTGATAACAGGGGTGCGTGCGCTTGATGCTTATATATCGCCTCACATCGACTGATGTACGAAAACAGACAGACGACTCATTACCGCCGCCGGAAGAGTTGTTTTCGAGGATCATAAAAACGCATGACGTATTTGAAGAAAATGGTACGCAGGTAACAAGTATACCCCAAGACATTAGATGATGTTGACTCTGTACAAGATGTGGTCTCCTTGAAACCGAAGGCTGTGGTCCGTTTTCCTCCCATCTTTTGGTTGAATTGGCGGGCTGAAAACATACTTATTCGATAAATACAGCCTTCCCTCGAACAACCGCAGCAAATAATTGTGCCTGTCAATGCCTCGGTCGTGAGTTTGATATCCAGAAACCCTGCTCTGGAGGCATCCGCTTCGGTTCTTGCCTCGACGCATGGATCCATTGAGAACGTAAAAATCTACAAGGTGTGATTCTCGATTCCGGTGTGTTGGGCGAAAATCTGATTTTTTTAATAGAAACAACTCCAGGGCGTGCTGGAGCGTTGCATGCAAGTTTTGGTCTTCGTAACCGATAGCCTCAACCATCTCGAAAGCTGGGACCTCTCTACTGTGGACGAGATCGAGAAGTGAGTCTGATGCACTCGGCACCCTCGCATTCTGACGCCGGCCACATTCAGTGTTTTCCTCCGCTTTGATAGGAAGGTTAAAGAATGGGCATCATTCAATAAACTTCGGACCTTTCTTTACAGGTCAGAGATTAGAAACGGGATTGAGAAAGTTCAGAGAGATATCGATGTCGTAATGATGAAACTCTCCGTTAGTCGTTTCGCCGAAATTCGCGCCCATCTTGCTCACTATCCAATACAGATCCAAGTGAACATGGATATAACGAACCAGCACACGGAGGCCAAGGCGTCACAGGAACGCGATACACACGAAATGCGTGACCTTCTTCTGTCAATTCTCGCCAACCTTGATATCGATAACTTGGATTCTGGCGACAGTCATCCTGTTGATGAAATAATGGGATCTATTCAGACGGTGAGTTTGACCCCCTTTTACGAGGTCAGATGGGTTATTTTCTGTTCATTTAGGAATTACTCGACCCAATAATGCAGCCTGGAGAAAAAACGGCTTTCAAGGAGGGATTATGGTCCCTTTACCAGGAAACGGCCAGATTACCGCCTATGATAGATTGTAAACTGTTCCTTGGACTACCTACGATCCTGGTTGACTAATCACGCTCCAGTGTCGGGACAAATCACGATTGCCTCACCTGATAGTGTCGCTGTTGGGGCATACGATGACACATTTGTTGGTGTGTTTGAACCCTCAGCTAGTAATCTCTCGTCTTTATTCATACACTTATCATCCAGGACATTGGTTGGATAAGGAAAAGGTGGGGTATTTTGCATTTAGGTCAAGGAAAATGCTGAAGATTCCAGGTCTCGCTGTCGTTACCCCGAGCTTTGCCGCAAGATTCTAAAACTCGTGAAGTAGGTTCCATAGTGCTCCAAGCCACTCGATAGCTAATCTGAAATTTAGCTCATTGAGCACGAGGCATTAGTGTGGCGAGGGCTCAATCACCCGAACATCGTCCCTGTGTACGGAGTGACATATCTCGAGGAGGATCTTTATTTGGTACGGGAATTGGTTTCTGTCTGCTTCGCTGAGCTCAATATCTGTGCAGGTTAGCCCTTGGATGGATAACGGCACGTCTGATACCTTCATCACAAGGCGACCTGATTTGGATCGGTTGAAGATTTTGATTGAGGTTGCCTCGGGTGAGTATTTCCGAGAAATCTCTCGCGCATAGTCATGCCGAATGATGAAAAGGTCTGGAATATCTTCACTCAAAAAATCTCGTCCACGGGGACATCCGAGCGGTGTGTTGAGACCATATTTTGACCATTTTAACTTATGCAGAACGCACACACTCTCATTCTTTCAGGCAAACATCTTGATCTCTGCTAACGGCGTGGCCCATCTAACTAATTATGGAATGTCAAAGATCAGACAAGAGGTATGAAACCACCGAGATATATATATTGTCTATTGAATCCTCAAATCTTTCAGCAGCATGGCCAAGATATTTCGACACCACTCGATAATATCCGTTGGTGCGCACCGGAACTCGTGAGGGAATCTTCCTCTTCCACGCAGTCGGATGTGTGGAGCTATGGTATGACCTGTCTTCAATTGCTGAGCGGCAAAGTGCCGTACAGCGAAATCAGCCAGGATATCAGGGTTATTCGGGCGCTTGATAAAGGCGAATTGCCAAATCGTCCCAGGACTGATGCAACAGTTGGCGGTTTGTCAGAATCTGTTTGGCTTTTGCTCCGAAGATGCTGGAGGATTGATCCAAGATCACGCCCGACGATCTCGGTTGTCAAAGCTGCTCTTCAGCGAATTCGCGAAGGTGATTGATTGGCATTTCATGTTCTGTGTGGCAAACTGACTCATGATGAGTATGTAGAATTGAATGTTCCAAAATTCCCGGAAAGAATATTCCGCATCCGGGACATCGACCGTAGCATCAGGTCTATGTCCTCAGGGAGTCTGAGCGCCGTGTCTTCTGCATTAGGATTCAAACCCAATGACAGTTCCTCCATCTGGACAAGCGTTCACGGTTCAAGCAGCCTAATTTCATTTGAGGCTGCTGGAATATCACCGAGCGCTTCTGGAGAGCCCCAAGGGGATATTCGTCGTAACCTCAACGATGATTCAAACCAAGGTAAATTTCAGTCAAAGCGAGAGGATGGTACTGGGTTCCCAGGCACTCCTAGTCTCAAAACCACTGCCCGCTCCAAGGATGAAGCACCGGAAAACCCAGTAAAAGAAGCGACCACGAATTTGCGAGCGATCATCAAGCTCACCAAATCCGGCGCGGTTTCAGCTGGAACCCTGGAAGGTCTTGTGGAACGGCTTACAACCAGCTTTAGTGCGCAGTATCTTGCCTCATCCGTACTACTCTCTCATCGTTCCTCAAAGATTTACCGCAAGACATAGAATTCGGAGACACATTGTTGACAACATGCATCGACTTCACGACTCCCGAGGATTTCTTTGGGGTTTTATCTCGGCGCTTCTACGAAAGTGAATGGCCTGATATACGCCCAGAGACCAGGGTCAGAATGCAATTCAAGCACGTGCTTCTCCCTTTCTTCTTTTATTTCGAAATAACCGCCGTTTAGCATCCTAAGCGTCATTAATCAATGGGTGGTCCACCCGTATTGCCAATTGGATGACCAAGTCCTGTGGCAAATGAGAAATTTCTGCGAGTCTGCCATGCAGCTGAAGTCATCGCCAACGATGATCGAGAAGGCAAAGCAAATTTGTGCAATCCTTTAGAAAAAGGTGTGTTGGATTTTCCTCTTATATCGTTCTTTCTCAAGTAAATGCGTATACAGACATCCTCTGTGGATACAAGCGAGCTTCCAACGGGAACACAAGTGAGTTAGCTGTGGTTTCCGATCACAGGAGAAAAATCTCATTTCAAGATAGCTTCTTGCTTCTGCCCCTTTGGGGTCGGACTTTCCAGCCCATAAACCGAGGCTTAGAGCTGCGCAAATCAAACCATACGATTTATCCATTGCCCTCGCACTCATGGAAGGCGATACGTACCGCCTGCTGAGACCTCCAAATTATTTAGCGTTTTTAAGGAAGCATCCCGGACACAACCCCATCGAAGACGTCTACAACATAAATAACAAGATTGTCCTCTGGGTCAAACGTTCCATACTACATTACGAAGAGACAGAAAAAAGAGCGGAGGTTCTCAAATTTTTTATCAACGCTGCACTGGTGCGTGGAAATCTTGCTCCTTGTCGCTCTCTGTCTTATATCTTGCCATCTCCAGGAATGTCGAGATCTGCGCAACTTTTCATCCGCCTCCGCAATATTCACCGCACTACACAGTCTTGAGATTAGTCGTTTGCAACTCACACTTTCGGCCTTGCCCCGCGTCACGCGAGAGAAGCTTGCGTCTCTCGATATCACGTTCGATCCTTCATCAAGCCACCGCGCGTATCAGCTGGCTATCAGGGAAGGAAGTAGCCCTCAGGGGCAGGCTCCTGCTATCCCATGGCTGGGTAAGTGTTCATTGTTCGCGCGCAGGGAAACGAGCTGATCTTGCGTTGTTGTAGCGGTACATCTAAAAGAGCTACAGCTTGTGCTCCAGAATAACCCCATCACCGTGGAAGTCGATCAAGAACATTTGATCAACTTCCAACGGTATGTCAAGTTCATGGATAGCGCCAAGGAGTTGTTCCTTTACCAACCCCCAGAATTGGAGTTGTATCGGGATGATGGACGCCTGGAATACCTTGAACGCCAGCTTCGCTCATTGGACGCCTTGAAAAACATCGACGATGAATTGGCGGCTCGCAGCCTCTTTCTTGAGCGCCGCGAAAATGTGGATCAAAGGGCAAGGGGTGCTATGCTGCGAGCGTTGGGCTTCAATACGCGACCGCACAATTCTATGAGGTCTGAAGAAAGTGGAGGAGGTGCTCCTTCCGATTATGATTATCTAAATAGTTGAAGGAATTCTTTTTGTAAGTGAGTGTAAGGAATGCGCAAATTTGCGACGGCTTTCATACCACATTCCGATGCAGGAGGTCCTCTCGATTGATAATCCAATCTATTCGGCGTCCTTTCAATATTGGCCATACCACTGCCTTCGCGGTAATAGCGTTACTTCACGTTTATTCCACGCTTTGAGGGATAAGGTCCCAAACACGATGGATTTGTTGTGCGAGGGTTTCAATATGAACGTTTATTCGATATGTGTTGTATAGGTACCTAGATTGTCCTATCCAAATGTCCGCCGAATATTATGCCAGAGATCCAACGTATACTGGGATGTAAGGGCATCTTCTAAGAATACAGTATGAGACTGGTTGGCATAAAATATAAGTAAAGTTGCATTGCATCGAAAGCTAGCTTAAGCAAGTGATGACGGAATTTAGGAAGATGGAGAAGCAAGTGGGCGAATAATTATTTAACGATCACAATTTGGCAATGCAGAGGGGAAAAAAGGAGCATATGAGGAGTTTCCACCAAAGGGCGCGCGTTCTGCAATATTGACGGCAGTGTTAGGATCTCTGGAGGTAATGGAAAGGTCCGAGTCTTGATATTGCTGTAAATAAATGTCATGATCAAAGTTTTGCTGATCGTGATAAATGGCGTTATTTGACGTGCTGTATAGAATTTGCGGTAATTCAGAACACATAAACCTTGGAGGATATTCGTGGGGCTGTCCACCTGAGGGAACGAGAGACGGTGCGGGAGCATAGGGGGTGGGTAAGACGTCGACGCGGTTGTTCATAAGAGGAAAATGGTAATAGCTTGGCTGGTCGCCTACGAACAAGTTGATCGGGTTGGGGTCAATAGTGGGATTGAACTGATCCGAAAAGGATTCACATTGGGCCATATGCAATCCGAATCCCGCATGAGTATCGTCTGTTTGGGTCAACTGACTTGTCCCGAAATCGATGTCAATGTTCCCTTCAAGATAGTTATTGAAGTCACATTGAAGAGGTGAGATTGAAGGCGATGGCTGTATGGCCAAATGGGATGCCATGATCTGACCATGAGGTGGAATATCCTGAGTCGCGTTTTCGAGAGGAATCGACGAGTCTTGCGGCGCAGTATACGCGTCATTTGGAGGGAGAGACCAAGACGGAGGCAAATATACATTCGAAGGAGAAGGAGAACTTATAGTCGACGACGATGAAGTGTTTGAAGGGGAACCAGCAGGCGAAGGCTGCCTGCTGCGGGATCCCCTACGGACTTTACGTTGTCTTTCCCCGTATCCAAACGCGGCGGGGAAATTTTCGTTCGTGAGACTGATACTGTGCGACTCCCCATTACAGAACACGAAATATGTAGGATCTGTCTTTGGACATGGTTGAATATTGATCCTGTCAAAAATATGAGCCGTGTGCTGTAAGGATGACAGTAAATCGCAAAGAATATACTAAAAAGTAGAAAGAAACTTACTTGTTCTTCAAGATCTCGTAGGCTCAGATGTCGCCTTCGATAACGAGTGGGCCTAATCGGCTTCGTGGCTGGGTCCTTCACCGAATGTTTGCGGTCCGGGGACATATCTGTGATTCAGGTAAGGTCAAGGAGCAATGGATTTGCTCGCCGAATGGGAGTTGGAGTTGGATTAGCTGCCGCTATCACGCTACCGCGTTTATATAGGAGAAAAAAGGTAACGAGAAGGTGCGTGGTCGAATGATCCCCATGCATGATGATGATGACCGACGGTTTTCGCCCACCGGGAGCTTCTGCACGCGAGGCAATTGAGTTCGACAGATGACATCTCTGATCAGTATAGCCACGGGACTATCGAAAGATAGTTCAGAACTTTCGAACGATGTCGGTTCCTGAAGCGCTAAGCCGGGCCGAAGTCCTTCCGGATGTGTGGCGTCTTTTTTTCCGGCATCTGATTGGCTGGACCCACCACCTGTGGCGTCCCCACTTTTGATTCGTCGAAAAAAATCGCCCTCGACGCGCTTACTTGAGCAGAAATTACTGCTTGATATAGGTGCGCAGGGAAACACTTCCATACTCCGCCGTTTGCTGTGCCCTAGAACGATTCCATGGAAGTCGCGGGTTCGAGCCAACACAGAAAAAAATCGAAGTTAAAACAAAAAACATGTATTCCTTGTTCTAACACTGCCCGAGAGCCTCACGAAAGCCTCATGGTGCCCGCCTCAAGCGCATTGTGGATGGCGCATCAACACAGCCCTCCGCCCTCAAAAAATGCGAAAGTGATAACGATACCCCTTGTTCTCGGTCGTGCCATACTGCGTTTCCTCGTACAGCCCCAGCCTCGCACAATCCACGTTTAGTTCTATAGCGGGAAAAGTGCTTGTTTTCAATGATAAGTACCGAAGCAAACAATCCTATATGCCTTCGTTAGCAGTGGAAGATCGTCATATTCTCGCGACGCGTCGAGTGAGATAAATCAAACTTGGCCCGTTCGCCCTTTGAAAGTTCTTCTTTATTTTTCAGTCTTACCGCGTCCTCAAATCCGCTGAGCACGGGCATCGAGTACACCACTATCCGCGAATCCTTGGTACCTGTATATATCATTTAGAGAAAATGCCCTTCGTCTTCTCGATTAGCCGAGCATCCGTTGGCGAATATTGATGCCCTCGAGCTCTCTTTAACAACAAACCAAATAGTTGGAGAGTTTCGTAGACTGGCTGTTTCATACTCATTCCCAGAGTGGAGCCGTAACACGAGAGAAGCATAAGGGCAATAAGTATGCCGTGGTCAGTTATCTATTACTATGAATCCGCAGTTAGTTACAAAACGTCTGTCGTTCAGGTACTGTCGAAGAAAAGAACGACGTCTATGGAATGTGGCTTGCGATTGTGACACCAGACGGCCAATGGGGGATCGCGATTCCCGAGTTTTGCTCTGCCATACCGAGATCAGCACCAGCATCCTTAAAGACAACACCGCAGCTATCGAGCTCGAGGATACCCCGGAGGTAGGCATAGGAGTCGCGTGTTCGCTAATAAAAGTGGTCCTGAAAAGATAAGTACGAATGACAGGAAAAGAAATACGAGAGAAAACCTTCTCGAATAAAGCTTTCGTAGCGGGGTGCTTCCTGCGCACGTCTTGAGGATCTATATGGAAGTAAACATCGGTATCTTCGCCTGGAACAGGGAGATCCGAGGTAGGAGGAGATGGGGGATGGTAAATGGGGCTGGCCTGGACTTTAGGGGCGAGATAGACGTCCGGGCGTGCACGGGTAAGAATTTGCGGGAGCGAAGGCTTGGACACGCGCGAACGACTTGGTGAGGGATATACGTCTGCGTCAGTGGAGGCTTTATTTTTTGCAGCTTTGTTGAGCAAAGGGGATGGAGAAGTGGGACTAGGGTTGCTTGATCCGTTCGCCTTTGCAAAATTCGAATTCGGTCCTTCGCTCTTTCTGTCGGGGAGAAGAGGCGGAGGAACGTAGAGGTGAATCTTTCGGCGACTCTTTACTTCGGTTTTCCCAAGCACATCGGTGGGGAGCAAACCAGGTAACTTGAACGGTTTCGTGAGCAAGGGCATACGGAAGGCCTCGGGACTGCGATTTTACAAGTGATTCAGCTGACGAGAAATAGAAGGAAACAGATCGTTGACTTCGGCTTCTTCCTCTTTCGAGATGGGAGCGTACTCCACTCTTCATCTGGATCGCTGGACCCGAAGGCGTAAGCATCGGGAACCGATGTTCTGTTGTAATTCCTGGAAAAGGAGCTGATGATGGGAGCTTGGGACTGGAAGATCGGTTTACGGATGGATACTTTAGGTGCCAAAAACTCGCGAGGAGGAGTTGATGGAGCTAAGAATAGGGTGAGTCTGAGAAATATAATGAAGGGCGCGATCCTGCCTCGTTCAGCCTTGACTTGAGGATCGCACTCGAGCGGAGGGAGATTTTCAGCCATCGCAATCCCGGCGGGAATGTCCGCCGTAGGACGAACGGCTATTCAAGCATTCGATAAGCCATTACCTTAATAAAGGAATAGATAAAAAATGAACTGGAATTTTGAGGCTCGATTTGGGTAGATGACAGGGAGGGCTTGAACAGTGTCCTTCGATGCGGCATAAAAGCTGGTGACGGAACGTCGCTTCGCGTTCCAGCCGCGACAGGAGACGAGAAACTAGCATCTTTCAGGTTAGTATCAGAAGAAGATATGCTTCCTCGAAGAGGAGAAGACATGGGAAGGGCAGTTTTAGATGCTCGCGAGTTGAAGTTCTGAGCGAAGCGAGAAGAAAATTGAGCAGAGCGCGGTGGAGCCGGGGACACAGGAACGGTCGACAGCGCATTCTTCTGATCATGAAGGTCTTCCTTTGATTTCCTCCTACAATTCGCAAAAGGGCTAATCTTCGCTAATATATGCGCGTTTTCGTGACGAACAGAGGCCAAAGACAAGATCGAGCTAAGAAAAGACAATAATCCAGAAGTAGATTAATCATGGGAAACTGCGTCGCGTACTGGCCTTCCCGATGTAAGGGAACAGTGGAAGAGATACACTGCGAGTCCGTTGGAGACACTGAAACGACCATGGGAACAAGGTGTGAAGCTGGGGCTTGAGCGAGAAGTGGTGCATTCGAAGGCTTCATTCCTTGTGGCGGCTTCTGGGCAAACGCAGTGGGTTTCATTCGTAGACCTTCTTTCTGCGCCTGTATATTGAATCCATCGAGTAAATTAGACTGTGTAGGCTTTGCAGCGACCTTCGGAAGACGACGCTGTGGGGAACCTAAGATATTTTGACGACCCTGAGTCAGAGCTCGATGCTTCTGGTTCTGAGCACGATTCGCAGCATTTATCTTGGCTATACTGAAGGGATTCGGTTTGTAAACAACGGTCTCTTCCCTAGTAGAGAGATCTATGCCGTCCAAAAGACCTGGTCGATTTTTGGCTGATGCTGTGTCCGCGACAGTGACCTCGTCGTCGGGGGCAGACTCTGAGTCCGAGTCATCAAAAAAGCGCGAGGAAGTCCTAAAGTCAAACGTCCAGTCTGATTCTTGAGATTTCTTAGAACCGTTTCCGGGCATTGTCGTCGACGTTGGGACTCGAGAGAGACGAAAGAGAAACAGTTCATGATCAGGCTTGATATCAAACAGCGTCAAACACGAGGACACATCAACAAGCAAAGTTACTGGGCGCTTTGAACTTGCTTCGAACGCATCTGATACAATTTCAATCTCGATTCGGCTTCCACTGAACATCAGAATTGGCCCTGGAAGGTGGCACCGTCGGGCAGAATTATCAATTCAAACGCTACGCCATGGAGGCAAATTTGGGAGGCCAAAATCCGCAGCTAAAGGTTGGCGTCATGAACAACGCGTTTTATTCCGCCAAACCCAGTACGAAGCGTTGGGAATACTGGGGGATTTCACGCAACGGCCCCCAGAGGTACTTCGCCAAGATTGGTGGATCAGGAATTTATAATGGATAAACCAAATAAGGCTGAATGCCAGAGACAAGTACAATAAGTACAACGGTGAACCGATTCGAATTCGCATATAAAGACACTTAGGGGCTTGGCCTTGCATTACACTTGCCCCCAATCCTTTACCATAGATGACCTCAAATCCAGAGAGTCGAATGTTCGTGAACTTACGCATACACGTGTATGCGGCAACCGGTGAGGCTTTCCCGTTTACTTTTGAGTCGAAGGACTAACCTTGAATCTGTCAGCCTTGCAAGGCGACGAGGGGAAAGAATTTTTTCTGTCCATCAAAGTAGATGGATGCGCCCGCGGGAGCCATGTATCCCGGTCTGAAGTGGCATTGTCGCACATGATGGTATGGCTTCCACAGGGAAAAGACGAGACGGACAATAACGCGAATGAATTCAACCTGTAAGTTTGCAAGCTCATTTTGTTCAACGTTTGAGACTCTCAGTCTCAACTGACATTTTGTTCAGTACAGTAGAAGAGTTCTCCTCGATCACATTCGAGCTCAGAAGCGCTTCAAGCTCCCAAATTCCTTCCTCAACTGGACCATTGATCGCGCGCTTCTCCACCACGATGGACGACCTGTTCTGCCAACGGGAAAAAAGAGGTATGCCGGATTCGGTGATGCTTTCTATACACTGTCTAATGACTGAGTTTAGGCCTAGAGTTTACAATGCTGAGCGAAAGTGTCGAGTGGGACTCTCAGGGCACAGATCAAGTTGGGAGTCGAGAGCTTTATCTTTCATGGATGCTGCGGGGTCGTCTGCCTCAAGCAGCGAAAGATTCACGTGGGAAACAAAGATATCCTCCTTATTGGTTCGACGATGCCAGATATCTTGAGCCCTCGGATGCCATTCAGAGATGCCTGATAGGCATGGTGAGAAATCCAGCGTTAACTGCTTATTTCTTACTTCACTGATTCCTTCTTTGGATAGAAACCGGATGCGACATGGTCCTTCATAAGCTGCATGGATTGGAAACCTGTCGCAAGCGAAGTACGGATGACTTCAGATATTCTTTCGGTTTCCTGCCCCTTTTTCTGACATTTTCCATTATCTAGACAGGGGCACATTTGCTGGAATCGCAGCGTATCCCTTATATATTGTCAAGGGTTTTCGAGCTCAATAAAGTTTATCAAGAAGCTGGTGGGTAATTAGGCATGCATTTGGAAGTTCATTAATCATATTCGAATAGGTGGTGTAACCTTGGTACACAGGGTGAGCATCGGGTGCCCGTAATTTCGAATTCTAATCGATCTCCAAACGCAGGACCTTGGTATCCCAGATATTCATGTTTACATCAATGTGGTCAAACCCGATCTTCAACCTATCTATAGAGTGCAGCACGAAACCTCGTACGCTAAGCTCGCATTCGTTGAAGGGTTGGATCAAGCAGACATCTGGATTGTTGAAATCAATGCCAACCTTTTCGTGGCCGAATTGTTCACGAGCTGGAATTCCTGGAGGCTTCGGAGCCTCTCCTACGTGCGTCATTTGCGCAGATCTTCCCACTCTTCCGTTTAATGTTGCAGCTGTGGGGGACCTTGGAGGTTTACGTCGGACCTCACAACCTCACGGAGCTTGGATCCCTTGAAAACAGTCCCGGACTTAAGATTCCAGGGAACATTTGGTATAGTTTTTCGCGGGAGGGTTGTTTCATTTGCGATGAAGCGGCAAGTATATTTCCTTCAGTTTATCCCTTCACAAATACCTTACTTTTCTCCCCAGATTCCAGGAGACACCGTCGAACGAAAGGACTTTGGGGAACTGGTGCCCCACGAGCAAAAGGTTCTACCTCTGGGACGCGATGCGGTTGACATCCTTTCCCACCATTTTAGTTCTTTGTTGGGTTTTCTTCGAAAGGGCACTCCAGTTCGAAACTCCCCAAACCTCCAAAGTACTGAAATATCCCGACACCCTTCGTTGAGTGTCTAGTACGATATTTTGTCGTTTCTGAGACTTGAAGCTTGGCCAGTAGAAAATAGGACTGACTGGAGTATTTTGATATATAGATGGACGAAGCTAATTATATGGCCCAAATAAATTGAACAATGTCATCAATCTCCCATCTGTCCTTGAGCGAGCACTCGCAGCAGAAGCTTCCCGCAAATATTTACCGAGTCGTAAGTCAACACGAAACTTGAAGAAGGAATTTCGTTAAAAACCTTCCAAAGCCCTTCAAAGCACCTGTCATCATTTTCAGTTGGTGAATCCCGAACGGCCGTCGCATGCATTAAGGATATTATGATATACGTATCACTATCACCGGCGCTTAGCCTTAACCCCCTTTTTTTCAGCGGGGAACTTTCTTCTTAGTGCGGTGCGGGCCATACGGTATGAGAAGCCAGAAGTAACTATGGACGTCAGTGATGGTTTTACCTATTGACAGATATGACATCCTGTCAAAATCCTGTTCGAAAAAGCCCCAATAGGCGCTGTACGTTCGTCTGAACACACGATCTCCGGGATACCCATGCAGTGAGGGATAATCAATGATCTGCCGCGTATCATCGACTTGGAAGTCGGTGAAAGACTTGTCTAGATCTAGGGAACTTCGTCTCCGGAAATAACTCATAGGATCCGAGCATCTGTACTATTAATGTTTCGCTGCAATGGTACCATGGCCGGACCTCCACCTATGCAAGGCAATGCCTCGTTCGATTGGGTAGAAACTTTTTTCGTCTATTTTACACTAGGTATCATCGATTATATTAGTGAATACCCCGAATATGGGTTCGCAGAACGTTGTTTTCTCCTAATGTCCACTTGCGACGTAAGAACACGCCGTTGGTAAGACTCTGGAAGCCCAAAAGTGCTGATCAGTGCCACTATAGATGCGAATTAAAAATGTCCCGAACAACCCCCACTTGCAGCCCATGATGATGTCAATCTTTCCAAATGGCCAAATATCGTACAGAGTGAGGTATGTAAATCTGCACCGACTTGTTGCATCTTATGTATCTAAGTGCTTCTAACCCAGTGCTAAGCCGCTTGCCACTGGCATGGCCGCCGTTCTCGACAATGTAGAAAGGGCATAGTGCGCGAACGAGCCCATCCCTCCTCTAAGTGTTGCCGCAGAAGCATTTCTATTCCGAGCTGGCTCCCAAGTAAGTACTTATCCATGCACATTTCACGCGAATATGGGCAGCCTTCGCCGCATGAAGCCACCTGTCCGCCATGGGATATACCTTAAGGAATGCGCGCAGTATTCCCGTCGAAACGATACTTAGCATGTTCACTGCTCTCAAGGCGGTCTATCCACCTGGCAGGGAAAGGGGTCCGGAAAAAGGACACCACGAATTTGGTGGAAATATACAAATTCTTCAGCCTTCATCCTTTGTTACAATTTCCGAATCGGCTTCGATTCGGCATCCAATGAGTTTAATTGGCGCCGGTGGCCCCTCTAGAGCATTATGATGCGATTGCTACGCCACTGAGGCGCTTTCGGAGGAACAGATTTTCTTTGAAGCGCGTAGTTTTGGAGTAGACAATTCTTTGTTACTGCACCAAACCCAGCACAATGCACTGGCTATATTCTGGCAGGGATTCCCTCAGAGATAGTTCGCGAAAGATTAGTGCAATGGGAAGTAAAACTTGCTTGTTTTTCGCATGATCGCCTGTCTTCCATTTGGTAACCGGTCTTATAATGGATAAACCAAATCAGGCACAATGTCGTTTCATGTGTGTGGATTGTGGGCAGAGAGAATAAAATGCCAATATATAATCCGCTTGGAATACTCGAGTATTACCTTGTCCCTCTTCCTTCACCTTCAATTACCTTTGAATCAGAAACTGAAATGGGCTTGTACCTAGACCTATGTGTGTTATCGGCAACAGGTGCATTTCTTTTTGTAATCATTTTTGAGTTGAGGATCTGACGTCGAGCATTTCAGCCTTGCAAGGCGATGAAGGGAAGAAATTCCTTATGTCTGTCAAAGTAAATGGACGTGACATTGGGATTCATGCATTCCAATCCGAGGTAGCTTTATCGGACATTATTGTGTGGCTTCCGAGAAAGCATGGCGCCGGCGCTAACGGGGTTGAATTTAATGTGTAAATTTCTAAACTTTTTTAATTCGATATACCCGAAACTCATATTCACTCCACTGGTCATGCCATTCAGTGCCGTAGACGAAATCTTCTCGCTCACATTTGAACTCAGATGTGCTTCAGGTTTCCAAGTCCTGTCATCAACTGAACAAATCATCGCACGCTTCTCCACCTCGATGAGCTTCTCCACGTTGGTGGATGACCTGCGGTCCCAAGAACAAGATAAAAATTTAGGTGTGGCTGTCGATGTGTTTTGGTGGTGCTTTCTGCACATTGTCTCATTACTGGGCATAGGATTCATAAAGTTGCGCGAAGATTTTGATTCGGGCGCCCAGCTTGAAAATCACGTTGAGAGTCGAGAACTCCGTCTTTCTTGGACATTCCCGCAGGCGAATTATTCAGGTGGGCGGCAGATAACATTGTGGATCTCAGTACCCTGCTCACTGGTTCGATATGAAAGAACCCAACCCCTCGATGGCCATTTCAAGGTGCATGCTGGCCATGGTGAGCATCCAAATGTCGTTAAAATTTATTCTTGCGTCACGGCTTTGAGTAGAAACCCGAAAAAAAAATGGCGATCTTATGCGATATGGATTGGATGCCGCTCTCGATAGAAGTATGGACACACTTACGCAATTCTTCACTTCTAGGTCACTTGTTCTGACAGTTACTACCATTTAGAGAGAGGCGTATTTGCCGAACACGACTCGGCTCCGTCCGAATATCCCTTATATCTTGCCAAGAGTGCTTGAGCTTAACAAATTATGTGAAAATGCCGGTGAGCAATTTGGGCATACATTCACAAGTTCATCGCTTATATTTGAACAGTGAGTGTGATTTTGGTACCGAGGGTGAGCGAATCCTGAGCCCATAATTCGAATTCTCATACCTCTCGAAACGCAGGATCTTGGTATCCCAAGTATCCTTGTTTACACTGAGCACGAGATCATTAAATGTCAATTTAAAGTACAACTCGAAACCCGTTATTCCAAGGTCACAATCGTTGAAAATTTGGATGAAGCGGACATTTGGATGGTACAAATCAATGAACGATGCCATGGTCGAATTGTTCACGAGTCAAGATTCCAGGATGCATCGGAGCGTCTCCTACGTGTGGCATTTGCGCAGATCCTTCCATTCTTCCGTTTAGTGTTACAACTGGACCCGGAAGGAATTTTAGAAATTTACATCGGACCTCAAAATCTCATGGAGTTTGACTCCCTTGAAAACAGTCCGGGACTTTCACCAGGCGATGTCTGGTACAGCTTCTCCAAGCGTGGCTGTTTTGTTTGCGATGATGCGGTAAGTATATTTCCTTCAATTGCCACCGCCGAAAATATCTTAGTTTCCGCCCAGATTCCAGGAGATATTCTCGAAGAAACGGACTTTGGGGAACTGGTGCCCCACGAGCAGACAATACTACCTATGGGACGCGATGCAGTCGCGATTCTTTCTCGCCATTTTACCGCTTTATTAGCTTTCCTCCGAAAGGACGTTCCCGATGAACCTATAAACCTCGCAAACCTCGAAAGGACTGGACACGACGTGCACAGAAAGATAATAGACCACCAAATATGGTGGCTTAGAAGTTATTCATATCAATTTCTAATTTTGAGTATAATCTTTACATATTTACTCACCTGTTATTTTTCTGTGCACGTCGTGGGATCTACATAAATAGCGCATCTTGTCGTTTCTGAGACTTGAAGCTGGGCCAATAGAAAATGGGAGTCGGGCCCGACTCGAATATGTTGATATATGGACGAGGCGCTAATGTGGGCCCAAATGAATTGATGAAATTGAACAATCTTATCAATCCCTTGAGCGCTTGAACATCACACAGGACCAGTTTCCACCAAGATTTACAGAGTTGTAAGTTACTATCAACCTTGAAGTGAGGAACTTTGTTACGACCTTACAAAGTCCTTCAAAGCAACTGATAAGTATATATCTATGATTTCTAAGGTGGTATGAATTTTCAAAACAGCCTCGCAAGGCATCGAGGATATTATGATATATGTACTTATCACTATCACTCAGCGCTTAGCGTTAACCTCCTGCAAGTTAACCTCCTGCAAGTTATTAAGATTTTTTTCCCGGAGAACTGCCCAGGGTAATACGGTACACAGTATGAGAAGCCAGAAGCAACTATGGACGACGGTCAGCGATGGTTTCACCTATTGACAGATTTGACATCCTGTCAAAATCCTGTTCTAAAAACGCACAGTACTAAACAATACCAATAGGCGCGATACTACCTCTGAAAACACGATCTCCGGGAAACACCCATCTGGTGAGTGATAATCGATGATCTGCCTCTTGATATTGTAGCCTTGGGAGTCGGTGAGAGACTCTGTTACTCTGTGTAGCGCCCGCCGCTGCGCGGCACATGCGCTCCACGCCGCCCGCCCGCCGCTCAGCGCTCACCATTGGCGTATGTTCAAGCTGTAAATCTAACTTGACTCGGAAGTTATGTACGCAAGGTGAACAGGCGCTAAACTCCGAGTCGGTTCGGGATATAATTCGGGATATAAATCAGGGAATAACCTTAGGAATAACCCTCGTGTTGGTTGCTCAAATAACCAGGCCAAGTTCGCAAGAGTTATAAGCTGCAAGGCCGGATTTATTTGTATAAAGTATGTAACAAGTTGAAGGGATGCAGGCCATTCTGAGCCAATATTAAATAAGTCCCTTAAGCCCATTGCCACCTAGGGATTCCGAGTCGTTCATTCATCAACGCCAATTCGTTGTACTTGGGTGCCTCGCGGTGTTGGCGTCGTGAACAACGCGTTTTACTGCGCCAATCCCAGGACCAAGCATTTGTCGGGTACTTG
>KN831778.1:1029619-1086286 GCA_000827355.1 Hebeloma cylindrosporum | reverse complement strand
GATAATAACACGGATGTAACACGAGGAGAGAGGAATGGAGCTTGGTTCTGGATGAGGATGGTTGAGCATCCTAGCGCGGGTGAGGTACCATAACATACCCCCCCCGCTCCATGAGTCTCGACTTAGTAATCTGATGAACGCCCGTTATAAATGTTATAAATGAAGGAAGATAGAGTCGTACTGGTGAGCGCCGGCAAATCTTCGACGATAATCGGGTCTTCGGACGTATTGATTGTTAGTTGTCCCGCAAAAACGTCGAAGTCGGGGTTTGTCTGAGCGAAGTTCGAGAGCGTTGGATGGAGAACCAAGTCGGTGCAGGAGTTGAAATGGTGGGTGTCGTCTGCCATATCAGATCCTTCCTCGGATGCGTCGGAGAAGTCTGTTCGGCAGGGATCAGGATAGGTGATTAGAACGGAAGGGTAAGAATTCTGACCTTCCTCTATCGGAGAGTTGGTGAGTAAACGACGGGTCGGGAAATCCAGCTGGGATCGCATTGCGGTGTTCCAATCCCAGCTCGACTCGTCTCCCAAGAGGTCGGAGCGATAACGAGCAGTCTCGATCCATCTGACTGCTTGTCTCCCAACATCTTGGAAATCTAACCAGAACGCTTGGATAACCTGTTTGGGCGCGTACATGTACAAAGCGTTAATGCAGTCGATGTACCCGACGTTGAGGATAGTCGGGGGAGCGAGGTCGATTTCTTGGAAGAGGTAGTCAGGGATGTGATAGTGAGCCGGGACGGTGAGGGGAAGGTCAGCGCTCCGCGGGATCTGGGCTGTCGCCGCGCGTATGATCTCGCGGTACAGCCGCTTGAGAGTCCACCACAAGGCGATCCCGGTCCCCTGATCAAGACAATGGTAGGTTTCCCCGTTGTCCATCGCATAAGTGTGGAAGTCGTCGCTTTTGAGCTTGTAAAAGAGTGGGGAGACATTGTGGGTGACGTCGGAGAATGCGGTGAAGGGAGCGAAGTCAATGACGGAGGCGGAAGGATGGTATGGCATGATAGCGGTCATGGTGAATATTGCGAGAGAGAAGTTGAAGTTGGTGAAGAATGGTTTGGATTGTGGGGAACGGCGTGCTCGATTGTACCGAAAAATCTCTTTGATTCTTGCCTGCTTAAATATATTCTTGCCGTCCTACAATTTAGCCGAGTTCTTTCTCCCTTTTTCTTTTCGTCTCGCCTCGTTCCATGAACGCAGAATTTCTGGTGAGTTCTTCAAGTTTCTCCTAGTTTCCCAAGTATCCTCGTCGGGTCCATATCCGACGTACCTTACTCGGTACCATATGATTTTTTTACCGTTTCGTCCTGCCACGATCCTTTCGTCCACGATGCTTTCGACTTCATGTTCCGGTAATTCGTCGAATCCGGCTCGCTTGAGTTCGATTTGCGGTCTTAATCCAAATTCTTCGGGAGACGTCTGGTATTTTTCGAGGTGGGCAATGTTAAGGATCGGATGCATCCCGTAGGATGCAGGCATACGTAGTCGGTAGGATACTGCACTTAATTTTTCCATTATTTCGAACGGCCCGTCGTACCTGGTTAGAAGTTTGTCTCCTCTGCCCTTTCCTTTTTCGGCGCTTAACAGACCGAGGTTCTCCCGGTTAAGTACAACCATATCTCCTTTCTCAAACTCGAAATTGGTATGTCTTTTGTTGTAATATTTCTGTTGGAACAGTTGACCAATTAATAGTGCTTCTTTAGCGTGCCTTCTTTCAGCCTCAAATCCTTCTGCCATTGCCAAGGCATTCTCGTCCATCGTCTCTTTCGAGTTGCGGTCCGAGCCTGCCTCGAGGCGAGTTCCAGAAATTGGTCGCGGTATAGCTTCGTGTTGGTGTAATAGTGCTGACTCTGTTATTGGGTGAAATCCTCTTAGGAGGTAAGCTGGGCTGTATCCTGTAGCTGTGTGTCTCGACGAGTTGTATGACAAGGCGAGGGCGTCTAACATCGAGTTCCAATCGGTCCGAGACGGTCCGATGTAAGCGCGTATAGCGATTTCAAGACCTTGATTAACTATCTCCGTTTGTCCGTCAGCTTGAGGATGGTATGCGGTCGTCAGTGATCGTTTCATCCCCATTAGCTGACATATTTCTTTCCAGAAATCGCCCCGCCATCGAGTATCCCTATCGGAGATGATTTGCCGAGGGATCCCGAATTTCGCAATGACATGTTTGAAGATGAGGCGCGCGGTTTCGATTTCCGTGATATTGGTTGTAGTTGGGATGAATATTGAATATTTAGTTAGCTTATCGACAATGACCAGGATGTTGTTAAACCCATCCGAAACTGGTAGATCTGGAATGAAGTCCATAGTGATGACCTCGAAGGGTTGAGACGGAATTGGAATGGAATGTAGTTGTCCTACTGGACCGTGTCTTCGTGGTTTTGTTTTTTGACAGACGTCGCAAGTATTAACAAATTCCTTGATTTGCCGGGACATCCTGGGCCAGTAGTAAAGAGAGCTGATACGATTGTAAGTCTTGAAATATCCTCCGTGTGCGGCTTCCGATATGGTGTTATGAAGCTCGTTCATAATCTGTGGTCGGAGTCCCTTCGGTACGCAAATCCTTGAGTTTCCTTGACTGTCATTAAAATAGATCAGCCCCTTGTCACCTAATTCATACTGTCCATATTGCGAAGTGTCCTTTCGATCGTTTCGCTCTAGTTCCAGGGTGACTTGTCGGAAATGCTCATCCGTGGTGTACTCTCCCCTCCACTTTTCCAGTTCCTCATCGTCTATATGAACGAGAAGGGAAAAGTTCTGCGCGGTAATGAAAGGGATGGGATGGCTATCCTTCATGTCGCTCCCCTGGAGGTTGATGAATTCCTTATGTGTTTCAGGGAGTCTATCGCAAGCGTACTCGGTTTGGGAAAATTTTGAGGCTACAGTGAGTAATTTGTTTTCGAATCGCGGTCCTAATTCCTCGAACATCGACTTTAATGGATCGCGGTTTTCTCCTATCTCGAGCGGTTCATGGTTATCCGAAGACGGTCCATCCTGGTTTGGGACTCTCCGTCTTAGCCGTGATAAGGGGTCCACGTTTGAGTGGACTCGTCCTGCTCGGTGGATTATTTTCATGCCAGGGAATGCTGAAAATACTAATCCCCAGGTGAGTAGTCGTCGATTCACGTTTTGGAATGTTTTACTCCATGTCAACGCGGCGTGATCGGTTATTGCTAAGATTCGTTCTCCCTCGAGATAGGGCTGAAACTTGGTTAATCCTTCCTTTAGGGCTAAAGCTTCTCGTTCCGTTGGTGAGTAGTTTCTTTCGGCTGATTGTAGCACTCTTGACCAGTAGGCTACCACTCGTTCAACGTGGACGATTGTTTCTTCGAAGTTCTTTCCCCAATTCGACTTCGGCGGCGTGTCTCGAGGGTCCTTCGATAGGCTCAGTACCAGGTCTGGAACTGGTTCCCCTGCTTTAAAGGCTTGGTCGAGTTTTTCATAGACCTTAGTACCTTTCAGGTCGCTCACCTTTATTGGTTGTACCTGCTGTAGTATTGCTGCTACGGCGAAGTCGCAAGCGTCGGAATAAATTCTGTATGGCAGTCCCGCCATCGCGTGAGCTCGTAATGGGGCTTGGGTTAGAACTTGTTTACATAGTTTGAAGGCTTCCCGTTCGTCGTCTCCCCAAGTCCATTTCGTCTGTTTCTTGAGAAGCTGGAACAAGGGATGAACAATCCAAGCGTAGTATGGTATGTACGGCGCAAAGTAAACCATCATGCCTAAGAATGACTGTAATTCGCTAGTATTCCTTGGTTCTTCCAGTTCGACGATGGCGTCGACCTTCTCTTTGTGTGTTGAAAGTCCCAACCGTGAAACCTTCTGACCTAGGAGTTTCAAGGATTGGTACCCGAAATGACACTTTGTCGGCGCTAAAGTCATCTTCGATCCCTGGATCACCTTTAGTACTTCCTCGACATGCTGTACGTGATCATCGAAGGTTTGGGAATATACAACAATATCGTCGATGTATACCAAGGTAAATATCCAAAGGTACGGGGCGAGAATTTCGGACATGATTCGTTGAAATATAGCCGGTCCATTTCGAAATCCGAACGGCATTCGTTTGAAATGAAAGAGTCCTCGATGGGTGCGGAAGGCTAACTTCTCTTTATCCTTCGCGGCTATAGTAAGTTGCGTGAATCCTGCCAAGGCATCGAGCGTCGAAAGATAATGGGCTCCTTCCAGAGCTTGCAAGATTTCGTCTTGCCTCGGGATTGGAAATTCGTCCGCTACCACACTTTCGTTTAAGCGCCGTAGATCAATTACCATCCGTGGCTTATTATTCCGATATACGATAAACACTGGCGCTGCCCAAGGGCTCTTGGACGGTTCCACTACTCCCAGTTTCAGCCAGGAGTCCATCTGCTTATCGATGACCTCTCGGTTTGCGGGGGACTCGCCGAACGGTGGAATACAAACTGGTTTCGTTCCCTCGATGACCGGTATTTCGACTTCCCCAGGATAATTTCCGAGCTGACCATTAATCCCGAAAGCGTTTCTATTCCGTACAAGCATGGCTTCGAAAACCCGTCTTTTCTCGGTTGAAAGCTCCTTCGATATGTCGATTTCAATGAGAAAATTTTCTTCTAATACGTCCTCTGGCGGGATTTCGGAAGTTTTTGGTCCTCCCTCGAGAGGCGGCTCATTGAATCGATCTGCTTCGGGATACAGTTTCCTTGATGGGTCGAAGATTTTGTCGACGGTGCTATGGGACATCCGAGCTCCCCGGGCTGATTCTTCGACTAACCTCTTCACGTTGGCTGCATACGTTTCCCGAAGCTGAAGTTCCTTCTCCGAAATGGAATTCTGCTTATCCAAATGAGTCTTTGGATTCCATCCTCGACCTAATGTCTCTCCCGCTTGCATGACTATCGGTTTATCAGAGAAATTCGACACATATAGTTTAGAAAACTGTGGGGAGATGAGGCTATCGGGGACTCCGTATAGGTCTGAATCCAATTCGCCCTGTTTTATAAATTTTTCGACAAATAAGGTATCGCATTTGTTTGGGAATTCTGCGTGGACAGGGATTAAGGAGGTTGTTTGAGCTGGAATTGTAACCGATTTCATTGCGCGAACTTCGTTATCCTTCAAGTGTCGCCTCAATTTCCGTTTAATCTTCTGGGACTTTCGGTGATTCCTTGCTATCATTATTCTTCGCGTGAATTCGGGCTGAATCCGAATTCTAAATGCATGGCCGTCCTTATCACTAAAGGAGGTTTTGACGGAATTATGAATCCGAATTCTTCGTCCTGTGTTTCCGAAGCCCAGATAGGTTTCTCCCTCTTCCCGGATTACAGACAGTGAATACTGATCTGCGAAATCATTTCCTAATATGAAAGGAGCGCTCATTCCTTTAACGACGTACGCTTCCACGTTGAGCCGCACAGCTCCGTCCGGTGTATTGAATGTTAGATCTAGAGTTATGTAGCCGTTGATTACTGCGCTTCCTGTAACCTGTATGAGTTTGATCCGTTGGCCTGCTCGTATCTTGGGTGGTTGCGACATTTTTTGAAGAGTCTCTTCCGAAATTAACGTTATGTCTGATCCGGAGTCGATGATGATCGGGGTTAGTTTGTCTTCATCTTTATTAAGCATTGCATCCGCTACCGTCGCTTTAGCGCCCAAGAACGTGCAACCGGATGGTCGGGCTAACTCCTTTCGGAGTTCGATCAGTGGTGATTCCCCCTTGCTTGCTTTCTCAATCTTGAAACTGAAACGTTTTATGTCCTTGGCTAGCATACGTCGGATGCGTCTGTTCGGGAATGGTTGATCCTTTCCCGCGGGATTTTTAAGGTTCGTCTCCCGGTCCGTCTCAATTTTGAATGATTGAACGACTTTATCTACCCCTTCCACTAATGAACCTTCTAGATTTCGTGGAGGGGTCCCTGAAAATCCTCTCCCTCGTGCTCTTCCTCGTCGTCGGAAATGGTGTCGAAATAGGCATGATCATACTCTTCTTGAGCAGCACGATCTTCGTTGGTAACGGAAACGGTGTTTACCCGAGCACGTTTTTCTCCTTTACGTGCGTATTTACAGTCTGGGTCCCAGTGTTTCCCGCTCCCACAGTGCCTACAAGGTCTGGCTCCCTTTTCCTCTGGAGTTCCTCTCGGAGAGATCGTCGAGTCGTCTTTCGGGAAAGGAGGATTGGCTGTGGATTTACTCCATCCTACCAAATTTACTCTTGCATTCCGATACTGATTGAAAGGATTTTTAGACGCTCCTTCTCCCGGCTTGCTTCCGTAATTGGTAAATCCTCGCGACCGTGAAGGGTCCAACCGATAAAGATTTTCTTCGTGAAATTTTACTGCCAATTGGAAGTCTTCCAGGTTGTTGTATAGATGAGGAGTCAGGATACTTGACCAATACGAAGGTGCACCGTTCATTAGCTCGTTAATGATCTCGGTATCGGTATAGTCGTAAACTAGCTCTAGTAACTCCAGTTTCCGAATGAAGTATTCACTTGGCGATTCTTTAGGGTTGTTATAGTCTCGGTAGGACGCCCTATTGGCTCTGGCTTTTTGTCTGTCCATGTAAGTACGGTTCATATAGTAAGAACCAATAGCGTCTCTGAGCGTTCCCCAGTTTTGTTCAATGCGAGTTCGCGTTTGTAAACTTTGACTATAATACCAGGTTTCCGCTGATCCGGAAAGCCTAGTAGGAACTAACATCCCTAATTGTCGGAAAATAGTCCGCGACCTTTCTCCTAATCGGTTGATCTTAAGAATCCATCTCCCTAGATCGTCGATCTTCCCATCCCAAGTGGGAATCGTTTCGACCTTGAGCTTACTGTCGAATTGTGGCTCTGCTGGAATCGCCGGAGCTGGTATTACTGGAGGTTGTCTCCCTCCTCCCTGTCGATCTCTCCCTGGCATTCTGGGATTTCGTGGTGGCGGAGGCCCTCGTCCGTTATCGTCATCATCTCCTCCGTCGGGTGGTCCTGGACCGGGAGCTCCTGCCGTCCTTCGATTATCAGGATAATCCCGTATGGGTGGTTGATCCATTTGGGAGGCGTGATCCACATGGATACTTCGTCCAGGAATCATGAGGTCAGTGGGACTCCTGACTTGGCCGTCGTCTGATGCGTTATCGAAGATTTCGCGCATTCTTCGGCCGTTGTTATTTTGACTTGGCACCCCAAAGGCCGAGAGATTTCGCGTGTTCATCCTTGCGTTCCTTTGAGCTGAGGATGGCCGCAGGAAGTCCGAAATACTTTCTACGTGTGGTTGCGCTCGAAACTGGGGATGTTCCACATGCATGAATCCTACTGTTGGAGCGTTCCTGGTTTCCCTTCCCTTTCTTTTATTCCTAGCGATATCTTGGAGAGTTTTGAATTGAACTATTTGAACTAAGAATCTTTCGACTTCAGCTCGATAAAATGCTCCCAAGATCTCAAAATCGTTCGCATTCCATAACAGATTTATATTTCCGTCCTTACCCCACATCGGGAGCGAGGGGATTCCTTCTCCAGATGTTATTAAATTGTCCCAGACCTGAGTGCGTAACTTCTGTAACTCCTGACCGATTTGCGTATACGTTTCCTTTTCTATTCCGTACCCTGTTCGAACGGTGTCTGAGTATCTAACGACGTTGACCAGGAGGTCGTTGAGAAGATCGAGATGGAATTTGAATATCCCTCGTTCTTCTGATCGTGTAAGGTGCAAGGGTAGATCTGGCCGGAATGGGATTTCTCTGCGCGTGAATTCAGCTCCTAATCGTAGGGCACGATCCCTTCTTACGACGACATTTCCTATATCCTCCGATGTACCTTCAAAGCTCGACACGGCCTTGGTCGACGGAAAGTTAACGATATCGTCTGAGTAACATTCGGGGTCCTGGGTAGGCTTTTCTATCGGACCTCCTATAGGTAATAAGTAACCAAGGTTCGTGTCGCTGAATTCGGGAATGGATAGATCGGCGGGAGGTTCCGATTGTCGTAACGAAAAGCGAGGAGTTATTGGAGCGAAGGGATTATGTGGAGGAGGATCTCTATTTGAAGAATATGCGGCTAATGGAGTGAGGGGATTAGAGTCTCGTCCCTGAGTTACTGAGTGTAATGGAGTACTAAATTGTTGTTGGCTCGGTCCTTCTCCGTTATCTGAGAGGGAATGCGGTTCCGTTGCTTGGTGAGCCATAGTTCTAATGGAATGATTGTTACGTGAGGAAGGTCGTGGATTTGCGATAAGGAATTTCCCAATGTGTCCACCAATGTTAGAGTTCGTGCGAATTCTGGCGTTGGTGTATTCTGATGAATACAAATAACGCGTAGTTCTTCCGATGAAATACACGAGCTTCCTAATTAAAAGAGTTAGTTAGTAATGTCCTACGGATTCTAAGATATCTAAGAATAGCGCGGGATATCTAGTCAAGCGAGTAAGTTTTAGCGCGCAGCTGTAAAACTTAGCGTTCTTTGCGAGCAGCGTTTCTTGGGTAAAAAGGTGATAAAATTTGGTGTAACTATCTCCTAATCTATTGCTATTTATACTGATTCCATCCTACGTATAATGTCTCGTTCGAGTTGAAGAGGTCTTCGGGCGTCGGGGATTGTTCTCGGGCGTCGGGGATCGTTCTCGGGTGTCGGGGATCGTTCTCGGATGTCGGAGTCGTTCCCGCGAATATCCTCGGCATATTGTCGTAGGTCCCGACGTATGGCCGAAGATGAGGCTCGTGCCGATCCTCGGCTTCGGGGTCGTTGATGAACGTTCCCGCGAACAGCGTCTGCTGTGATGGACTCATTTGCGGTGTCGAGTCATTCTGGGAGCGGCCAGGAACGTATGATCCTTCGGCGTCGTTCCTGAGCCCGAAGCTGTAATGATTCTGCCAAGACATCTAATTATAGAATGGGCGAGACACGCGAATCGTGGAATTTCGTAAGGGTCGGAGACTAATACAGGTTTTTGTCTAAGGTTTTCATATGTAAAGAGAAAATAGAAGAAAATAGAGATATTTTAGTGGGTTTGATTTGGTAAGGGGAGATAATAACACGGATGTAACACGAGGAGAGAGGAATGGAGCTTGGTTCTGGATGAGGATGGTTGAGCATCCTAGCGCGGGTGAGGTACCATAACAAACTCATTGATCCTAGTAACTAGTCTTTACTTCATTCCAAAGTAATCTACCTTCACTCATATTAAAGTCTCCATACGTCAAATCTCCCTTTATTGGCAAGTATATATCTACCTCACACCTTCGTGCTATTCGTGATTTAAGAGCTTAGACACTTCACGATGATCCCGCCCACCCGCGGCTCAATCGTGCTTGTTTCCGAGTCAGCTTCGCTGACCCCAACCCAACCTTAGGCTCTTTGATCACCTCAGCACAGGTGACGTTAGACAAAGTTGGAGATTCTCGCAGCGATGTGCGTGACGAGGGCGTCACATACCGTGATGTACGTGACGCGCATAACGGTCGCTAAAACTTTTTTACCAGTAAAACGACCACCAGTGTCTACACGCCTCACGGACACCACACTGGAGTATCATGTTTCCATGTTGCGAAGCCTGCCCATTCGATACCTTGCCACCCTGGGGCGTCGTTTCTTTACCTCCGACTCGAAGAATTACCGACATGGAGCCGTGATCTCCCAAAGTCCTTCACGAAAACCGTCGCGAAGCGGCCAAAATTTATCAGACCGCTACGTTCGCTTGGAAAGGTCCCTTCGAGCCAAGGAATCATTTTCGAAACAACTCGAGGAAACTGGAAACCCATCTGTGCGATCGACCGGACGACTCAAACGTGGCACCAACATCGAGATGTTTCGCGGATTCGAATTACCAGAGGAGCCAAAACCACCTGGGGATAGTGGTAAGTGCAACACTTTTATTATCATTAATTTCCTCTGTGGTAATTTAATTATTCTCCAAGATTGCTGCATGTCCGGCTGCGCCGTCTGCGTCTACGACCTTTATGAAGAATCGATAGAACATTATAAACGATCTGTATCGGCATTGCGAGCCGCACTTTCTTCTCTGAATATACCCGAATCGGAATGGCCCCATAGAATTCAGACCAAAGGACCTTTGTCACCGGAAGGAGCACAGGAGAGAAAGAATACCATTTTGACCGCATTCGAGGAGATGGAGCGCAAGTTAGCGGCAAAGCATGCGGAGGAAGGAGCTTCACAGAGTTAGTTTTCTATACACAAATATGAATATTCTTTTTCTGATGGATCGCATTAGTGGTTATTTTCCCTACGAACAAGAGAAACCAGCTGGTGTACAAGAAGGAAATGTCGGCGAGAGATACCATTTTGGAATTGTATGAAGTGTGCGGTGGATCCTGTTCAGCGGCCGGTGAGCCTTGTGCTGCGTTTTTTTTTGGGTGGGGCCTTCTGCGAGCGGCCCGGATCGATTGGCTTGATCATCGTCATCGATCTTGGACTCCCCCCGTTCAACCTCCTTGCCTCCTGCGAAAGTACTCGTAAGTTTCGAAAACATCCACCAATTCGATCCATTAAAGCTCGATCTTCAGCACGATTGGGACATGGCAGTCCCATGCAGGCGATGCAGCAAAGAAGTCCTCCGACCTGAACGCTGCGTGGTTCTGGATGGCAAGCCTTGCGCCGCATGCACTGAAGACATCGAACTCGAAAACGAGATCAAAGAGCTCGAAAATATGATTGAGAAGATTCACATGAAGCGTCGCGCTCTTCGAACGGTTATGAACACAAACCACGATTTCGTCCACAAATTCCCTCCCGAAATCGCCTCTCAAATATTCTTTCAATGTGCCCCGTCGAGCACTTCGCTCGAGATGATGAGCCCGTTAATGTTTGGAGGTGTGTGTCAGGGGTGGCGACGGCTGGCCTGGGCCACACCAGAGCTTTGGTCTACGCTCGTCATTGGGTTCGGAAGCACGAAATCCAAGGATTATAGTTATTTACCTCAACTCGTTGCTGAATGGTTGGAGCGCTCAGTTAGTCTCCCTTTGACCCTCACAGTCGTCGCCGAGCAGCCGTCGTTTCCTGGAGACGACCTCTACCATGAATTAACAACTATTTTGAACAAGCACTCGGCGAGGTGGTTCGACGTGCACTTCGGCATTCCAGGACCTCATCTCCATCGTCTTTGCGGTTCTTCACAAGAAAGTATGGTTCGCCGACTCGCTCTCGTTCCCCCCACCAGATCGTTTCAAAATCGCACCCCCGGTGTTTTTCCAGCTTTTAGCATGAAGCACAAACCCAGCCCGACAACTCTCACGCTCGCGACCTTTCGTTTAACGTGCATTGATATACTATGGAATAACCTCACTGGAGTTGTGATGAGGGATATGGGGGTCGATGAATGTATCGAAGTCATTCGGCGGGTCCCTCTTTTGGAACATCTTGAATTGCTCTGGACGAAGTCCTCTTCCGACATCTTTCCTATTCCAGATGCAAGACTTTCATGCTCTCAGCTTCGTTTGCTGGGATTGTCGGATATCAAGAGGGAAACTTGGATCGAGCAATTCCTTGATTCAGTGCGTTTTCCGTCGTTGGAAAGTTGGGTTTACGACGAATGTGCTTTACCGCTGGAGAACATCATGGAATTCATCGAAAATTCGACCTTTTGCTTGAAAACGTTCACGATTATTGGAGACGTACATGAACATGTTCATGCGGTGCTTCGTCCCTTATCATCCCTCGAGGTCCTGGATGTGCGGTTCCGGTTCCCCAGCGTTCGACCTATCACTAACTTGGAAGGGAATGAGCTCCTGGAGTTGTTGTGCTCTCCCGATGAGTCTCAGTCATTCCTTCCTCGTCTTCATAGTTTGATCTTCAGCAGCACATTTCCGTTCCCATGGCGTTTTTTATCTCGAATATTCGCCTGCAGACGATCCTTGAGGGTGAAGATCACCTATAATAATTCGAGGTCCTATCACCATATGACGACCGAACTCGCTGATGAGCTTTCGGAATTGGTCGATGAAGGGTTTGACTTGACCGTTATCGAAGATGGTAGGGTTGTGATACCCAGGTAACGGAGGGTTGTTTCTTAGCCGTTGGTGGAGTAACCAGGAAGCCCGCAGGTCGAGGCCAGGTATCTGGGTTTGGTCAATGTAATGTACATGTATCTAGTTCGCATATTTTTACTGACTGTGTCTTCTTATGATTTCAAAGGAGATCGCGTTATGTGTGCGGAACCCGCCGCATACCATCGCCGCAGATTTTCGCCGCATGCACACTGCCTCCGGACTCCAAAAATATGAACCTCAGAGTGGGGTTCAGAAGCAGAGGATCAGGTTGAAGTGGACGGATCAGATACCCAGTTTTCGTTCTGGGAAATAAGGAATGAATCAAGCATCATGCGAGAGTCGATCCTTAGAGGCGTAGTGTTGAACAGATGTAAACATATTCCAGCATAGGCGAGTCATCCGTTGGAGCGTACGTGTCTGCATTAGATATAGAAATTATTGGACAAGAAACAATGACAACAATTCCTGAGGTAGTTGGGTCGAAATAGTAAATTGACGGATCAGACGTCTCGGGGTGGCGTACGACCCAATCGGAAGACTCCGCCAGGAGCGACGATTTCATGATCATGATCTTGCCTCCCTCGAGTTTGCGGTTTATAGCGGAGATCTAGAGCGGGCATACGAGCCTGGTGAGCGCAGCAAACTTTGGGGAAATGCGTGAAAAAATCACCTCCTGTTCCGGTTGATTTAGATGTGTGTCCCGAAAGGCGATCGAGAATGTCCTTTCTGCCACGTTGTGATGCCAGTTATAAACTAATTGCAGAGGAGTCAGTGCCGACTGTCATGACGGTTAGCAATATTAATCGTGCAGGACGTCAAGCTCGACGGGTCTCCCGAAAATCAGGATTCTAATCGTGTCCTGGGGCGCTGTTTATGAGCGATGATAGTGGTACGAGTTGAAAAGAGTAAATAATCGAAAGTGTCGAATATTGGATGATGCGTGTGAATTTTGGGGTGCACCCATTTTTTGCGCCAGAATCGGACCTCTTTTTGGGATTTATCGGACCAGGGTCTGTGTTTTCTTTTTATAACGATTCCCCTCCATCCTTCTTCCTTTTCATCCCCCACTTCTCTCTCCGTTCATAATGTCGTCCAAAGGTGCGCACGAACCATGCAACGCTCATCGCGTTTACTGATCATCTATATACCAGCCATCCGCGAGTATGACGCCAAGCTTCTCCTGGCCTACTGGCTCGAACGCGCGCCCCCCGTCGCCCCTCACGCCCAGGTCAAGACCAAGTTCCAATACCCCGCCGTGAAGGTCGCGCAGATCTCATGGGATCCCGCGACAAATACTATTACTCCTGACACGAAGCTCCCAGGCTGGGTCTTCAACACCAAGCTCGTTGCTAAGCCTGACCAGCTCATCAAGCGTCGCGGAAAGGCGGGCCTCCTCGCCCTGAATAAGACGTGGGATGAGGCGAAGCCATGGATCGCTCAGCGGGCTGGAAAGCCACAGAAGGTGGGTCTTGTGCCTTTTTTTTTCCTCTCCCGATGGTGCTTACATTCCGTCGGGACAACGTGTTTGTTATCCATCTATCGGATTGTAATCGGTGGCCGCGTGCTGTGATGCTCCAGATTTCTATTACGCTTCAGGGGGCGCAGGCGAACGCGTAAAAAATATACACGTGACCGACTTAATCTCGCTTTTGCAGGTCGAATCCATCACCGGCACCCTGAACAACTTCATCGTTGAGCCTTTCCTGCCGCACCCTTCCAACACCGAGTATTATGTGTGCATTACATCCGCTCGTGAAGGCGACTCCATCCTGTTCACCCATGAAGGTGGTGTCGACATCGGCGACGTTGACGCCAAAGCCCTCGTCCTCAACCTCCCCGTCACTCAGCCATTCCCATCTCGCGAAACCATTGCCCAGACTCTCCTCACACACGTCCCTGCCGAGAAGAAGGATACCCTCGTCGACTTCCTGATCCGTCTGTACAGCGTATACGTCGATCTTCACTTCGCCTATCTGGAAATTAACCCGCTTGTCGTTCTGGATGCCGTTAACGGAGGAGAACCTCAAGTTTGCTACCTTGATATGGCAGCCAAACTCGATCAGACTGCTGAGAGCATTTGCGGACCCAAATGGGCAATTGCTCGCGATTTATCTGTTTATGAGCGTGATGAATCCGAGGTCGCCAAGGCGGCTACGAAGGGCTCAAAGATTTCTGCGGATCGCGGGCCACCCATGGTACGATCTGTTTTTTCCATGATCGTTGTGGACTTTTATCCTAAATATATGCGCATTTTCCTAGGTTTGGCCTGCTCCTTTCGGTCGTGATTTGACCAAGGAAGAGGCTTACATTCAAAAACTCGATGCCTCCACTGGTGCTTCGCTCAAACTCACCGTCCTGAACGCCGAGGGCCGTATCTGGACCATGGTTGCCGGTGGTGGTGCTAGCGTCGTTTACTCTGATGCTATTGCCGCTCATGGATTCGCCGATGAACTCGCCAACTACGGTGAATACAGCGGTGCTCCTACAGAAGGACAAACCTACGAATATGCGAAGACCATTAGTGAGAGCTTTTTCCCCAGAAAATTGTGTATATTTGCTAAATTTTCTGCAACACAGTCGACCTCATCACCCGCGGGACACCCAACCCCAAGGGCAAGATCCTCATCATTGGCGGAGGTATTGCCAACTTCACCAACGTTGCTGCCACCTTCAAGGGCATCATTCGTGCGCTCAAGGAGTTCAAGAGCCAGCTGATCAGCCATCAAGTCAAGATCTTCGTTCGTCGTGGAGGACCCAACTACCAAGAGGGCCTCAAGGCCATGCGCCTTCTCGGCGAGAGCTTGGGTGTCCCCATCCGCGTGTTCGGTCCCGACACTCACATCACAGATATCGTTCCTCTTGCTCTCGACATCGACATCAGCAAGGCTAAGGGTAGCAACGCTGGTATTGACGGTTTGAAATCAATCCAAGCCAACACCCCGCCCGCACAGGTTGCTCCAGCCGGCGAGCCCGTTGATGCCATCGGATCCATCCACCCCGACGGAGAGCGCACTCAACCTTCCGATCACATCGTCCACTTCGACACAAAGACCAGCTCCACCTCGCGTCCTGCTTACAGACCTTTTGACGCCAATACCCGTTCGTTCGTCTATGGTCTCCAACCTCGTGCTATCCAAGGAATGTTAGACTTCGACTACTCCTGCGGCCGTGAAACCCCCTCTGTCGCGGCCATGATCTACCCCTTCGGTGGCCACCACATCCAGAAGTTCTACTGGGGAACGAAGGAGACTCTCCTCCCCGTTTATACCAGCTTGAAGGAGGCCGTTGCCAAGCATCCTGACGTCGATGTTGTCGTTAACTTCGCCAGCTCGCGTAGCGTCTACTCCAGTACCCTTGAGTGCTTGGAGTTCCCCCAGATCAAGGCTCTTGCTCTTATTGCTGAGGGTGTTCCTGAGCGACATGCTCGTGATATCCTGTGGAAGGCGCAGGAGAAGGGCGTCCTCATCATCGGCCCTGCTACTGTCGGTGGTATCAAGCCTGGCTGCTTCAGGATCGGTAACTCGGGAGGGTACGTCTTCAACTTACTTGAAGTTAGATATTTGATTGATGGGTTCTTTCAGAATGATGGACAACATTATCGCTTCGAAGCTCTACCGCCCAGGTTCCGTTGGATATGTTTCCAAGTCTGGAGGCATGTCCAACGAACTCAACAACATCCTCTCTCTTGTCACCAACGGTACCTATGAGGGTATTGCCATCGGTGGTGATCGTTACCCTGGATCGACTTTCATCGACCATCTCCTCCGCTACGAGAAAGATCCCGACTGTAAGATGCTCGTCCTGCTCGGTGAGGTCGGTGGCATCGAGGAATACCGCGTCATTGAGGCCGTCCAGAAGGGCATCATTCGTAAACCCATTGTCGCTTGGGCCATCGGAACTTGTGCGAAGATGTTTGCGACTGAGGTGCAGTTCGGTCACGCCGGCAGTATGGCGAACAGCGATATGGAGACCGCCGATGCGAAGAACAGGGCCATGAGGGAAGCTGGGTTCATCGTCCCCGATACCTTTGAAGAACTGCCCCATGTTCTCAAGGAGACATACGAAGCTCTCGTTAGGAACGGCACTATCAAGCCCAAGGCCGAGGTTGAGCCTCCCGTTATCCCTATGGACTACAAGTGGGCGCAGGAGCTTGGCTTGATTCGTAAACCTGCTGCGTTCATCTCAACGATTTCGGACGAGCGTGGTCAGGAGCTGCTGTACGCTGGTATGAGGATCTCGGATGTGTTCAAGGAGGATATCGGTCTGGGAGGTGTTGTTAGTTTGTTGTGGTTCAAGCGCCGTACGTTTCTTCATTCGATTGCTTTTGAATTTTGGTATTGACTCTGCTTTCTAGGTCTACCACCATGGGCGACCAAGTTCATTGAGATGGTACTCATGCTCACTGCTGATCACGGCCCGGCTGTGTCCGGTGCCATGAACACGATCGTTGCTTCGCGTGCTGGCAAGGATTTGATCTCGTCGCTGGCCTCTGGTCTGTTGACCATCGGTAGTCGTTTCGGAGGTGCTCTCGACGAGGCTGCCGCCATGTTCTCCAATGCTCGTGATACTGGTTTGACACCACGAGAGTTCGTCGACAATTCGAGGAAGGCGAACAAACTCAGTACGTCAATCTTTTGCTTGTTTGTCATGGTGATTGTCTAACGCGCATGGTTTACTTCCAGTTAGCGGTATTGGCCACAAGATCAAGAGTGTCAACAACCCTGATCTGCGTGTCGAGCTCGTGAAGGAGTACGTTGTCAAGAACTTCCCTAGCCACAGCCTGCTGGACTACGCCCTTGCCGTCGAGAAGGTCACCACGGCGAAGAAGGATACTGTATGTTTTTTGGACTTCGTTCTACTAGTGTTTCGTTTGTTGACAATGCCTCTGACTCTCTAGCTCATTCTCAACGTCGACGGTTGCATCGCCGTGTGCTTCGTCGATCTCCTGCGGGACAGTGGTGCTTTCACGCCAGAAGAGGCCGATGAGTACATCAAGATCGGTACCCTGAATGGCCTGTTCGTCCTCGGTCGTAGCATCGGTTTCATTGGACACCATCTGGATCAGAAGCGGCTGCGAGCACCGCTTTACCGTCACCCTGCAGACGACATCTTCATCAACATGGCGGATGTGTCGCAGCCACGGGTGTTGGGTCGCATGCAATGAGTAGATGGGTGATAGTCTTAGATAACGACAAAGGAATCTCGGGTCTATTTTTTCTCGCTTTTTTTTCATCCTAATCGTCTTCGATGGTTCCAACGCTCATCGACTCTAGTGTTTTTCCTTTCTCTCTTTGGTTTACGGACTAGAATTTTAATCGTGATACTACATCCACTGCGTACATCCATCCATACATATCCCATACGTGCATCCACCAACGAAAAACGTGTATTTCCCCGCCACCCACTATATAGAAGTTCTTTGTGTCTTCGGATATTCGACATGGGAGTTAGAGCGTTCCACACAATGTAGGCAAGCGCTGGATCGAGTCACACAATTGGTTGTGATATATTAAGCGCTGGTCGCGAGACATAAGCGCCGTCAGTATAACAGACCTCGGGAAGGCATTGCGAACGAGTTGATAGCTTTTCTGATCCATGCGGTATCGCAAATGTCCGAAGTTAAGCGTTACCTAGTGAAGGGAGTGGTTTGCCACTCCGGTCATCAGTTGGTTAGGCTTCCATGATCCATCTGGTTGTCGGGCTTGAAAAAGCAATACATGTTCGTTGCCTCATGCTTTTTCTTTTATAGAAAAGAAATCAGAGATGTTATTCAAGCTTGATGAACATACCAGCTATTCTGATGTCGTGATACTGTACCAATGAATCATGATAGAAGATGAAACCAAATCAACAAATGCTCGTACAACATTTAGCACCATCAAGTCCGGTAGCCTCCATATAAGATTTCCCTCATGAGCAATCGCTTGCGCTTTCAGAAATCCCCCCTCCCGGTTGTGTGGTCCATGATGACGACGTCCACTAGCCTAATGAACACTCTCCAATTTGGAGTCCTAGAGATCGGTTCGTTTGTGGGTGTCTTTCTATTTGGGGTGATGTTCCTGCAAACATTCAACTACTACAATATGTATCCCGAGGATGGTTGGGTGCATAAAGCTTTGGTATGCGTAAGGTTCCCTCGCCCAGTCGCCTTTCTAATTAAATGACTTTTGAAGGTGGCCACGGTTTTGTAGGTTTAGGTAGTTTAAGGCCTTGTCTGGGTCCGACTGAGTCCTCTCCTTTTGTCTCTAGGATTGCGGAGGTTGCCCATACCGTGGCAATCAACTACCAGATTTATCGAACAACCATTGTGTACTATGGAAAGGTCGAGCTGCTATTGGGGTCCAGCGCGCTTGCAGCTGTGCCAATATCTGGAGGGTTCATAACTTTGCTAGTGCAGGTAAAAAAAAAAGCTAAATATGCCTTTCGTTACACCACTAACGCCCAAAGCTTCGATAGATTTTCTTTGCATTGCGTCTGACGAAATTCCTCCCACGGCCGTACAATAAAATCGGTGCTTTATGTGTCGCTGTCTCCACCGTCCGTTTCGGAGGAGCCATTTACCTCACCGTCATCACTGTGGCTTCCTCAACCATGGCCGAGTACCTCCACAAAGGATCTTGGATAATCTCAGCGACTTTTACATTAAGCGCCGCGGTGGATGTCACCATTGCCTCATCCATGCTATACTATCTGGCTCAGCAAAGACAGAGCGAAATGCATCGGTGGGTGCAAATTTTATATAGCAGGCCCTAACTCAACAATATCTTTGGGCAGAATTTCTAGGTGCCTTGATCGGCTGATCACCTACACAGTTGGTGAGTCAAGGACTGGTCCCCCACAATATCTCAGCTTGATTAGTTCAACATAGCTTCCGGTCTTTTGACAAGGTATGCCTTGATCGTATGTTTCATCGTGGCTTGATGACTTACGGACGTTTGCGGTTGCAGCATCTCCGCAGTTGGGTTGGTCGTTTGCGTGAGTTCCTCTTTTGTGATCAGCACAATTTTGGAAGTTTAGATAAACGCTCAGTTCAACACTCTGCCAAATAACCGTATGTTCTGCTAGTTTATCCAGTTAATTTTACGTCTGAGGAACTCCGATAGTCGTTTGGCTAGCGGTATATACGTTCGTGGCGAAGCGTGAGTGTCACTGCGTATTGGGGATGATGATCTTTGACAGTTTTTCTAGTGTATTCGAACAGCCTCTTATCTGCGTATGTCCAGCGTTCAATTCTCAAACAATCTATACTCAGACAATCGACCATTTAAGGCTGAATATCCGGAAGGCACTCAGAGAAGATGTCCAGTTAAATCCCCCGATCCCTGACCAATTTACCGTACGAGATTCAAGCTCATCTCGCCCGGTGACACTTCACATTCTGCCTGACCATGGGCTTCCGCTACACCTTGTACCCTCTGACTCTACCTAAACCGATTTTGTGACAACTCCGAGCCGACTTATCCCTCGTCACTATGCTCCGAATTTCCATCCATCCATTCGGGCTCCGATACGCTGTGCGCAAAGGCCCAATCTACTCTCGCTTCGCCCGTAAGAACACTCCTAGTATACGTAACTTAAAGACGGTGGGGACCGCCAGTGGATTTTTGCCCCGCCCCCTCTCAATCACATTCATTCACACCCAGTCTGAAAGGCGGATTATTAGACTGATTACAAGGTTGGCACTTGGACTGTTCACCTTCGGTTGCGACATGCGTTTCATTGGCCCGCATGTTGATCAGAAGCTCCTGGGAACGCTGTATCATAATCCTGCAAATGATATCTCCATCATCTTCTGGAGGGTACTTGAGCAGATACATGGATAGTCGAAAGGGAAATATTTGTTACACGAATGAGGGAGAAAGAAAAAGCGGGAGTGATACAAACAGACTGACGTTCCATTCTGATGATCAATCCAAGCATCAGTATCAATCTAGATTCTCCCTGCATATGTATGGCATAAATATCCGACATGTCATCCCGCTTGATTCTGAATTAAGATCTTGCCGATGAGCGATAGAACCCGAAGAGAACGTCGAGCAGCCTCGACATGGCGAGCTGATCCGGCTCGAAGTCCAGTGATCATCGACGAGAAGGTATCGGCCCCTTCCGTCAACAAGAAAAGACCTTGCAGAAAAATGTTGTGTCTACCTGATCCCCACACGGTTCGCCCTCACTAAATATTTTGTGGGCGCTTATCACATGAGGTCACAACCGGCAACCTCATTGGTTTCCCCGACCTTGAGCTTGCTGCCTCAATTGTGCTCCTGATATTGCTCACAAAGCCGTGGTCCTTTTGAAATGGAGAGACTCCAAGGAAGGTACGCGTTGAGTGGGCAAATTGTTATCAAAATAAATGATGCTTATTGACCGTGACGGAGTTTGAAATAACAAGGGTTTGTTCCGCCCAGGCCTTTTGTTTCCTTCTTTATGAAATTGGATAAAGTCCTTCCAAGGGAGTGCAATGGATTCTATCTGCGCCCTCTCAACTTTCATTCACTCTCTATTCGCTGAGGATGGACACCACGGTTCGTGATTGATAGCTGGCGCTTGTTTTTAACTTTTCTCGGTCAGGGACAAACTGAGCCCCAATGGGAGGGTACAACAAGTCACGCAACGTTGTGCCATAATTACGATCCGTCTCGTGAGTTGCGGGATTTCTCCTGCGAGCTGATCTGCTCATTGTCTTTCGAGTTGCATTACCTCTCTGGGAATCTTGCGACTCTGTGTGGCCTGTAGAAATTGGCGCTTTGGGTCATTATTCAAAGGAGGATGGGAGATTGATAACATCGTAAGTTCACTCAACCCCTCGGAGGGTTGTTGTTCCCCATATCTCTCACGGACTCGAGCGGTCGATTCCTTTGGGCGCGTGCATATCTCTCGAACAACTATCCCCAAACTGCAAAAAGGGAATCTTATCACAAGAGCTTTTGATCTAATTCCCCGGTTCAAGTTCCTGAATTTTATCGAGAGAACGTGTGTCATTTTCGAGTTTCTATGCTCTCCCCTATAAACCTCATTACAACCGGTAGGCCATTACGTCGGCGGGTTTCATTCCCGTTGAACGCAGGGGACCAGTCTGTGATATTTTTATGCAGACACCGTCCAATATGAATCTTTTAAGGTTCTCGATACTCCGACGGACTGGTTCAAGGGCACCATTGGCTGGATGATGCGTGGATTCGAGCACCAGGGCTTGATGTATAAGCACATCAAGCAAGAGGATCCCTATCCCTTCAGGAAATGATGGGCGCTTGATCGAAGCCTGGTGTAAGCTCTAGCTCAAGGGCATTGTGGATTTATATTGGCAGGATACCCTATGTTACTCGGGGTATTTTATTGCAAGAATTATTATCACCTAATTTATTTTATTTGCATCGCGATCATCAACTCTCCTGTTCTTAGCGTTATCCGCCGTCATGTTGCAACATCGCAACCTGGGGCCTGGTGCTTATTATCCAGAACGACGAAGCTTCAGATTTTGGTTGTGAGGCCACATCGAGTTGTGTAAAAATCTAGTATTGAACCACATATGAACAAGGAAATAAAGCATGTTGTTATAACCGAATTCTTAAGCCAAAGATATCTGGCCAGAAGAAGCGGAATATAAGATATCACTCAACGTCAACCACTTTCACTGTATGCTCCCAAAGCTGCTTTCTCGCCTCCTCCGATCCCAAGGACTTTTTCGTTCCGAGATCCTCTCCGCGTTGCCCGACCCGAAAGGCATCCCGTGTGGCGCTGAGCAATCCATGTAGCATGTATTCCCTGCTGCCTTGAATTGACGAGGAGATGCCGAACACGTACCCAAGCCCCATGACAACGTACGAGGCTTCTCGAATCATGAGGGAGTCGGAAGAGGACATTATAGAGATTCTGCACGAGTCCTGGGTAGGCGTGGTCGAATGTGAGATCTGGATTTCGAGCAGCGTATTCCTACCATACGAAAATGAATAATGGAAATAATGAAAGAGAAATGAGGGCTTACCTCCATCATGAGGTCATTATAGGTGGGGACCTGTTTTCTTGCCTTCATGAATGAGAAGGTCTCAGCCCAATGTCGTCCGTATCGATCACCGCACCCTTTGCAGCAGCCAGCACCGAAAGGATTTTTGCATCCTCTCCTGCCTCCTCCGCCCTCTTCGTTGCAGGCAACAAATCACAGCGGCGAGCGAGGGCATTCTGGATGTAGCAGGAAGGATTCTAAGTAGAATTCTAAGCAAATTCTAAGTTAAATGGCCTATCGGAGCAAAAATTCCCACGCTGCGAGCGATGGCTTCGTTTGCCAATTCTTTTTCTCTCGCAGATGCTGGCAGCAAAGCTTATTAAACCGTCGTCAGTCAAACTCTGAAGGGCGTCGCTACTGATCATTACGCATAGAGCCTGTGCTCGAGGGGACACCGCAGGTTGGCGCTCTCTTGAAATCCCAAACTTGAAGCCTCTGAACCTCATGATGGTACTTATAGCGCAGGTGATGGAGCTTGAAACTTGGAACTTGGAAGTATACATTCCCAAAGTCCTTGAATTTGATGCATTTGGGCAGAGAAGGTACTATATGTCTGGTGCCGCTCGCTGTAGTCAGCGTTCAAGTCGACCATGGGAGTGTATCACGGCCTGAAAGACGCTCAATTTCCACCTTGGCGCCTTTGAAGAATTGAACCTGTCGTCTCGGACTTCTAATAAAATGGAGGTAAGCGCCAGTGGGGTTGACAGAAGTCATTTCAAAGCCACTTCCCCTCCACTAGAATCTGGTCTTTCCCACACGGAACCGAGCATTCTAATATAAGACTGTTTCCACTTTCCTCAGATGCACCCTTGGAAATTCCCGCCTCATCACGCTGTCAGCGCGCGCTTCGTTGTTATGTCCACGACCCCAACGAGCACTCTAGGAGCCTTGGAAATCGGTTCACTCTTGGGTGTTTTTCTCTTCGGTGTAGTGTCCCTTCAAACATTCAACTATTACGCCACGTATCCGGATGACAGCTGGGTGAATAAGACGTTGGTACGCAGCAAAGGAATTCACTACTTTGTCTACCTTTCTGATTGAATTTTCGTTAAGATCGCCGTAATCTGGTACTTTTAAATCATCTAAGCCTCGCCTTGGCCAATCCAACCGTCTGGCATTTCCTTTAGGGTCTGCGACCTTGTCCATACCGTTGGCGTCAACTACGAAGTTTATCGAACAACGATTATCGACTACGGCAGGCCTGACTCTCTACTGAAGCTCACAGTGATAGGGGCTGTAACGCTATTTGGAGCGCTCGTTACCCTGCTAGTGCAGGTGAGGCAAATCGAGTATACCCTTTTGTGAGCCGTTAACGCCCAAAATTTTTAACAGACTTTCTTTTCAATCCGTCTCGCCAAGCTCCTCCCGCCGCCCTATGATAAAATCGGTACCGTTTGTATCGCCATCTCGACTGTTCGATTCGCCGGGGCAGTCTACATAACCGTCTGTGGTGTTACTGCACCAAGCCTCGCCGATTTCCGCCATAAAGTATCTTGGCTGGTCTCGGCTACTTTCGCAGTAAGCGCTGCAGTTGATGTCGCCATTGCGGTGTCCATGTTGTACTATCTTGTCCGGCAACGAGGGGAAGGAACATATCGGTGAGCGCCAACCATTTATGGAGTAGTTTATGCCTCTGACGATGATTATCAGAATTTCTAAAATACTCGACAGACTGATTACCTATACAGTCCGTGAGTCAAACCATTCTCCAGAAATATTTTCTCGGGTTAACCTCGTTCAATCATAGGATCAGGCCTTATCACAAGGTACGTTAAATCTTTCGGATTTGATGAGCCACCGACGCTCGTTCGATGCTTGCAGCATTTCCGCAATTGCGCTAGTCATATGTGTGAGTACCGCATTCTCGCGCACAGACTTGGAGAATACCTAACAATAAACCCAATCCCCTAGTTCCAGACCATGCCGGACAATCGTACGTTCTAAGACCTCGAATAGTAACACAACGGAACCTCATAGCCTCTGATAGTCGTCTGGATGGCAGTCTATGCATTCGTTCCGAAATGTGAGTACGCGCACCGCATAGTTTGATGAAGGGGTCTTATTTCATCTCGGCATTCTAGTGTATTCAAACAGCCTCTTATCAGCGTACGTTCTTGCTAAGCAGCCAATCAAAAACACAGCGTACTCAACCTATCAACCATTTCAAGGCTAAATGCTCGAAAGGCCCTCAGAGACAACGTCCAGCTAAATTCCGTACTACCCCCCGACCAATTTATCCTCCCTTCGATGTTCCGAAATTCCGCTCCATCTCGTCAGTAAAACCCAAATCTAGTTATTTTTAGCCCGACAATTCCCAATGTTTACTCTGACAGGATGATATTAGATGGAAACCACGAACCTAACGGCTGCATACTACCAACGATACCAAATCTACCTGTAAGCCATGCAGTCACGACGGCTCCGTCAAGCGCTCAAGCTGATTTCGGGAAGGATCGAACAGAGTCATGGATTTCTGGGATACTGGAAAGAATCAACAATGAAAAGATTGGATAGAGCAACTTGGCGAACCGAACGACATTCACCCGACGAACACATTTTGATACTATTCCGACATTCCGCCCCTGCGGTGTTCTTCCTCTTGTTTCCTTTAGCCTCTTGGCTCTTGGCTATGATATATATATGATAGTATTGATACCCCTGTTTCTGCATGTCGTGTAAGTAAACCGAATTCGGGTGATAATTGATATCCTTGTTCAGTACTGAGTATATATGTATGTAAAATCAACATGGCATATCAGAATTTCGCTCCTACCGATAAACACATTTACGACAATGATCAGCAAGACAACTTGAACGCATGTTAGTTCTACCAATATACAGCCTTGCAACCTTTAACCTGTGCTTTCACACAGTCTCGCCATGCTGCGTACATAAGTATGACAAAGTTCTGCCCCTCGGGACTTCCTTGAGTGTACTCCTTCCGATCGCCCCATCCCAGAGGGTTCACAGCTGGTGTCGCGATCCCACGGCTAATATGTCCATCACATCCGAGGGTTTTTCGAATTTGTTCAGCCCATTGTATGTATTTTTGGCTGTCGGATGTGGAGAGTGTCGATCCTCCCAGCAGGGAAGAGGCGGTCGAGAGAGTAGCCAAACGGTAAGCGACGCTCGCGAGGAGGGCCGATCCCGAAGTCTCGCCGAACCAAGATGGGTCGTCGAGGTAGTTCCTCAGCAACCCGCCATCAGTCGAAACTCGCATGGAAGCATCGAGAATTTCGCGGATTGCGTTCACGAGGTTTGTGGTGGCGTGTATTTTCCATGTCATGCTGACGGTTCCATAGCGTCCGACCTCGAAGAGGGGAGAGGGAGCTTTCACGAGCGTGGCGAGAACGCGCATCATCCCAGCCGCCGCCCAAGCGTTTCCGGTGGACCAGATGCCAGGATCATTGTTAACTGGGCCGCGGATGTGAGTCCAAAGGCCGGATGCGACAAGGGGATGAGTGGATGGGGGGCGCGCTGAAGATGCGACTGTCTTTGCCTGTAGAACCTCTCGATATAAGAGACATTGATTGACGGCTTCTTGAAGAAAGGACACGTTATTGGTAGCGACACCGTAGTACCCAAGGAATGGGGGAACCATGTATATGAAATCTGCCCTGCATGTCGCGACGAGACAATGAGAAAATGTAGATGCACGATTGATTGACATCTTACCAGAGTTCGGCATAGGCTGCGCGATGGGAAATAGCACCATTGGACCACCTAGGCACCGTCCCCACTAGATACCCTGCCTCCGCTTTCGCTGCTTGCGCATATGTAGGGCGCGTTTTCCCCAATAAAACGGCACTGACTCCTAGGCTTGCTGGGTCTGCAGCTGCTCCGTCGCCGCTGCTTAGGCCGTTGGGAGGTGTTCCGATTACGATTTTTTGCTGTGCATAGGCGAGAGCAGGGGAGTCTTGCGGAGAGATGGTGGGTATAGGAAATGGTTTTGATCCATAAACAGAAAGTTCTGGGTCAAAGAGCTCTAGTAAGGCTTCAGCGGCGGTGCCATATTCCCAGGAATGCGAGGGGAGAGATTTTGCTAGAGCCAGAACGGCGCCAACGTCGAAACCTGGATTATATGGGAAGGGGTTGTTGGCTGGTGCTGATATTACCCCTAAGGATAGTCCTAGGAGTAGGAAATAGCGCGACGCGAGCGGTAACATGAGGGGGGCAATGGGATGTAAAGCAGGAAGTCGAAGGGAAAGGGGTGATAAATCCCCGTTTTAATGGAGACCAGTTGTAACATTGATGGGGAAAAGGCGACGTTCCGATATTTTAGAAGCGGACTGACAAATGGCGGGCGGATGTAACAGGATAGTGCATCCATAGGCGCGATCTTCGTGTGAATCATTCAAGGATCCGACGGGGTTGGTACATTCATGAAGACAACAAGCACTGAAACTACCAAGGGCCCCACAAGAAAGAATCCTCCAAGAAGTGACAATGAGCAGGTCATAGGCGCTGACGGCTATTGAAAACGAAATTTTGAAAGGAACGGCCTCAGAACATTCCCATCGAGGATTCAGTTCCTGCTGCCAGGCTACGAAGTTGCTGATCTAGAGGATTACCGTGTCCAGTTATTTAAAATCTTCCTAGACCCTAGGATGGAAGCGAAGAGAATTTCTCTATGAGAAAGCTAGGATTTGGAAGAGAGTTGCGCACATGTGCTGGAATGGTTATCCTGCAAGGTTCATCCATTTCAGCCCTGAAATTGAAAGAAAATTTCCATTATGTCGAACAATCATTACCGTCGTCCTGACATAGCACAGTGGACTGTGAACTCGTAGAGGTTGGTCTTTGTCCTTGTACATATGTACCACGATGATGACGGAGGTGAGTGCACAGCGAAACGGCAAATACCGAAACAGTTGATAGAAACCGGCTATTTTTTCCTCTCATCGCCGCCTGGAAACCATTCTGACCTCGTGGAAACGAGCGACAAGGAACACTCTCGATTTGTCCAACTACAACAAAACTGGAGCCACAACGTTGTTGCCCTTTTTCGCCGTCCGGTTATTCTTATCGCAGTCATTGACAACCTCGAAGAAGGAAGGCCTGAGAAAGATGTCATTGGCTTAAATTCGAGAACTTCTGAAAGTTCCATGGCCTAAATATTCTCGTCGTCACGTTCCAAACATGAGGATGGGAGAGTAGCCCAACGTTCCAGCCGTTCCAGGTTGATTAACGTGGGACCGTCTCAGGCTGCTTGTTATCCTCGTTTTTATTGCTTCGTCTCGCCTCTTTAACCAACTTGTCGTCCACCTCCGCTTTGTTCTTCTCTCAATCTTCACTATTAACATTCATATCCATTCTATCGATCGGTATGGTTGCAAGCAACCCACTTTTCCATGGGCGCTGGACAGCCAAACGATTCGGAGCGACTGTCCTTGACGATATCTGGCAGGAGGTCACCCTCTTCACACTCTTCGCCACGCGTACGGGTTCATTTGAGTCGTTATAGGATTGGGCTAACTTATCTACAGTTATTGTCCTTATATCGGAGAAGACAAACGTCAGCCTCGGCGTTTCCAACCAACTTCTAACCGTTCTTGGTCTCGTCCTCGGTCTCGTAATCTCGTTTAGAACCTCGTCTGCATATGAGAGGCGAGTCTAAATTTATTTTTTTCTCTCCCAATATCTTACGTCAGTCTAGGTATCAGGAAGGCCGTAAGATGTGGACCACGATCATGGTCGCATCTAAGAACCTTGCGCAAATGGTAATTCTCGTTATTTTCACTTGTATGAATTCGGAAGCTGAAAGCTCATACCATAGATCTGGATCCATGTTCCAATCGACAGAAACCCGCCAACTGGGTCTCAATCCACCACAACTCCTCTAGAGAACGTCATCGAAAAGAAGACAATGATCAACCTGGTGAGCGAATTGCTCGCATCTCAGTGGCCGGGTTTCTTTATTCCGACGTAATTTTCAGATCCAGGCGTTTGCTGTCTCGGTAAAGGTAAGCACCGTTCTTGTTTTTTACTTTTTAGATTTCCATTGATATTCACCAGCACCTGCTTCGTGGTGAAGAAGGGGTATATTACGAAGATTTGTATCCGCTTCTATCCTTCCTTCCCCGTTACGCGAATGAGCGCGCTGGGAACAACATCGATGAAGTCGAAAAACTTCCGCTGTGGCATATTTCTGAAGCCCACGTTGCCACCACCGAGCCTCGTCAACGTAATGTTCGTTCTGAAGACGCCACACGAGGCAGCGACATCAACGAGAAAACACTCACGAACAGAACTGCAGTGAATGCCCCAGTTGGGGGTGATTCCGGTTCCGAGTCCATCGCCGTCGTTCCGCTAAGAAATGGAAATTACTCGCTGCCCGCTCGTTCTAGAACTTTCGATCCGGAGGCGGCCTTGCCTCGAATTGAAAGTACACATCCTTTGATGCCAGCCAGGAATCCGCCTGTGTTGACGATGTATGATCATTTCCCGATCTTGAGGCTCTTCCGCTGGATAGGACGGATTGTCACTTGTCGATTCCGAGGTCAGGCAGAGGAATCCACGATGAGGAAGAAGAGAAAGCCTTACTCGAAACTGGTGGAGGGCCCTATTCCTCTCGAAATCACTTTGGTTTTGTCGAAGTAAGCTGGTCCATCGATTGATCTTTCCATCGATTAACACTCAGCCATTTCTGCAGCTATTCGGCTTGTAAACCTTGTTACTAAAAACCCATGTTGACATATCTCATTCGTTCTCGTTGATATAGGGCTTATGAGAAATGGCTTGGTTCAGCCTGCCATTGCCTCGGGAATCACCTCCAACCTGTTTCTCCTGCAAGATACGGTATCCAACTTGGAGAGGATTTGCAACACGCCCCTACCATTTGCTTATCAGGCTCACTTGAGGATGTCTCTTTGGTACGACCTTTGATTCCTTTCGTGCTACTGCCAATTTACTATCTGTCATAGGATCTACCTCATTCTACTCCCTGTAAGCACTCAAATATTCAAATATTCCTGCGTAAGACCATAAATTGAATTTTCCTGGAAGTTCCAAATCTACACGCCTTATGGTTGGATCACTATTCCAGCAACGGCCTTCGCTTCCTTTTTGCTGCTCGGTTTTCTTGAAATCGGACAAGAAATGTAAGGTTGCTTTCAGATATTTCTCGGGATTAAGCCGCTAATGAGTTGCACTTCATCTAGTGAAAATCCATTCAATTACGACTATAATGACTTGGGTAAAGGATTGATCCACAATCGAATCTATCAGGATTAACATATTACCACTAGATCTTGATTACTTCTGCCTTGTTATCCAGCGAGACCTCCATGAAATTACGACAGTAAGAAATTTCTTGATCACGAGATGCGCTCTCTAACGGATATGTGCACCAGCATACAAACCCGGACCCAACATCCTTTGTCTTCAGCAGGCTGTACGTCGTATTATATTCTTGGTCATGTATTTGTATATTTGCTAACGCCGCTTGAAGGAATGTACCCCTAGCTCCTTCAGACCGACGCCATGCACAAGAGCTGACGAAGGACGGGACGGAGTATTACGCTGGCGACGCGAGTGTCGAACCAGGAATGGGAAGCATCCGCAAGACGCTTGTGAGCGGGTGGAAGATGGTGGATGAGCTGACGAGGAAGAAGTAAACGGGTGGTTGGACAGTTTATGAGAAAAGTATCTTTTAATTTTCTGGCCTGGCTTTGCGAAGCCATGGACTTTGGGCCATGCTGGCCGCGTCCTTTCCTCATGATTAACATATGGGTAGTAGGTAAATGGGCTTCGATAATTCATAATTTAATTTCCTCACTGGAATGACCAGGGCATTCCGGGTTTCGGTGGAAAAAGCGACACGGTTGCGGAGGCCAGATTGGGCCAGGAAATAAAGCATGGCCTCCAGTCGGGTCAAATAAACGGGCATCCGGGCTCCAAAGCGACGGCCTATTGCCAAAAAACGGAAAAGGAAGGCGTAGAGACAAAAGAGACAAGGCCAAAGCGAAAACACAAAGCGGCAAATTCCTTAATAGGACTGAGCCACTCGACCAGCGTTTGGCCCTAATCAACAAAGAGTAATATTCTCCGTGCGCATTGTTGAATGCCAAGAATGGATATCAAAGCGTCTTGAGGGGAAAAAGGTATTTGAGGACCAAGAGACGCGATGAAAGGAGGCCAACCCAAATGCCGAAACAACCCACCAAGCAAGCACCTGCCTCACAGCAAAACTCCCCATATCGACAACCACACAAGATGCAGGGCAAGCACGCGATGCAACCCGGAGCTCAGCGAGGAAATTCGAAGGATTCTCCTACGTTGGCGATGGAATTTACGTCCGCACCGAACCATCCGCTACTGGACTAGGCACCCATACTCAATGGCTTTACGACAACTACCAAGCTCCTCTTGCCACCCACGCCAACGGATCTACCGAGTCTTTCAGTTCTTTGTTCGACGGATCGTTGTCCTCCTTGTCGTCCTCCGATGAATCTTCCGGCTCCTCTGGGTCGTTCTCGGACATCCAAGATACGACGAGATCTCCTTCTGACTCGGCACAACTCTTCAATTCATACCAGACTCTGTTGGACTTTATGGACTCGGATAAACCAAGACCAGCCGTGCGCCAAGCTCGTCCCGCCACACCCGTCAAGAACGCAGGCCGTGTCACTTTCGCTACACCAAAAAACAACAACCCTATCCCCCCACCCGCTACACCACGCCCACTCAAACGCACCGCACATCAGAGGTGGGAGCTGAACGAATCGGGGAATTTATACCCTGTGGTTGAAAAACCAGTTTGTTCCAGAGACCCTCAAGAGATACATGAGCGGGAGATGATACTTCTTCAACGGCGCCATAAGGAGATCCAAAACAACCTCTGGCTTGGTACGGAGAAGGACGACATCGCCATGGAATTCGATGCGGAAAACATGGTTTTCAGAGGATATTCGTCAAACCAGAACATAGTCGTCGCTTCCAGCTCCAGGGTTCCCGGACAACAACAACAACAGCTGAGGTCGAAGAAGCTCGGTCCTCATGGGACAGAAATCATCGACGAGAATTTCAGAGCACCTGCAGGCGACACCAGCGTTTACCCTGCCGAATGGGTCCAGAATCAGAGCAACGGCCTCAGATCGTTTCCTACAGAGAGTTGTTTATGAGAATGAAGGACGGTAAATTATGAACTCACCGTAAAGGTTATGCCTTATGCCCCCTATGCCGTATGCCATTATGTCGTTACATATGCAGTGTCTTTTTTTTCCGTTTTGTCTCCTTCGAATAGTCCTTCTTCCTGTTTGTTTCATGGTTTACTTCATTTTTTGACTTCCAAACGATTCTGTTCCTTTTCTTTTGGTTAGATACCTGCTAGAGTCGAAGGACTTACTTAGAAAACCAGTAAAATCGTACTTTCTTTTCCCAAGAACAAGAAGTTTGAGCTGCATTGGAAAACCCTCGAAAATATAACTCACGACGCACGAAAAGGTGGAGGAGAGGAGTCAAGGATGAGGAACAAATACAAAGCTCTAGACACGCAGCGGCGCCGAAGGGTGAAATCCTCTTCATGATGCATCATCTTGACGATTACTCAAGTTCTCTGTTAGTATATCGGTTAGTACACGCGCCTGTCATTACTAGATAACGACCGCGCGAAAGCTGGGTTCGACTCCCAGACAGAGAGAATTTTTTTTACCTCTGTCCCGAACATTCCGCTCCAGATCTACTTACTTACAGTCATCAGGTTGGTAAGTAAATGCATATCCTATACTTACTGACGCATACATATGCATTTTGGGATTCGAAATCCAAAGGTCATGATCTACGCTGTCCAAAAACGGTTATCTTCGAGGATAACCACTTAGCAGATACGCCTGTATTGCCTACGGTGCCTGAGTTCATCGCGATGAATTCATGCTTTTCAATACTCTATTCACACACAGGCGACTATCTGCTGGGTTAAGGTCCGAATCCACTTGGATCAATTACAATGGCCTTCAAGCTTCAACCTTCATTTCGACATTATCCACGGAAGACACCAGAGCCCGTCAGGACTTTGTACTATGTTCCAAAAGGCGGAGGCGACACGATCTAGACTCAGGGGGCCCCTGCAAATCTTACCCTGATGACGTTACTTGGGGATTGCTCCTTTTACTTTCTGCTAACCAAAGAATATTTGGATCCATTTGGGATCCATGTAAGTAAGTGTGTAGGATAGGAAAATGTCAGCTAGCCCTTCGTTCAACGCCATAGGCCGCCGTCAGTATCGGACAATTCACCCTTCAGCGGCCCTCAAGGCCCTCAAAGCTCATACTCAACATCCGAGGACGGAGCAGCTCTGGAGTAGCAGCTCGGAGAAAAACATCTCTCGAAGGCCTCCTAACTCCATAATGTACACATTCCAGTACTCGATGTGCAGCGATCGCTAAATTGACCATCACAGTTGCTACAGCACCATCATACTGACTGTGTATGCTGAGCTCCTGAACTAACCAAAAACAAGGTTCCTCCCAGTGATATATGATGCATCATGCATACAGGAGTGAGTGCACACCTAGCAGAAGACGCGAGAAAACCAAATATGCAAGGCAATCCTCATCATCAAGATCGAATATTGCATCACGAAAACGCGGTACGGGGGTACCCTGCAATGCAGCATGGTACACTGGCAATTGATTCAAATTGTGGAAGCAATATCAACAGTATACTTCCTTCCTCGGAACGGTCAAACTCAATGTGCTGAATGATGGTACTTCTTCGTTTTCAGGTACAACTTGATTATCTCGACAATAGACCTATGTAAGTAAGGGCAATCAACGAGACTTTTATGAAAGGAAAACGGAAAGCGGAAACAACAAGGCAGAAAAAAAGAAAGCAATGATGCAATGATTGAGTTTTTAAGGAAAAAAACAAGGCAGCAAGCGAAAGAAAGATCTTATCCATACAAATAAAATATTTTAGAGGGGGGTTTATCCATTCCTATGTTTTAGTTCTCGTGGTCGACCGAACCGAGGCGAGGGGATGTCGAGAGCCGAGAAGGCGGACGTATGATATGACGGGGTGCGTGGATCCCATCGGAGGGCGTTTGGTGTCCAAGAGGTAGGTAGATTATAGCCGGGCACACCGGAGTAGTAGGATTGCGCAAGGGTAGCGTAGAAGGGTAGAGAGTAGCGTAATAGAGGAGAGCGGAGTCGCACCCGAGTCGAATGGAGGCGAAGATAGGATAGAAGATATATGAATGTGATACACGCATTGAGGGGGGGGGCCATGAAATAATATAAGGAGGGCATCGCCGAGCGCCCATGCTCGAATAGCAGCGACATGTCGTCGCAGTACTAGTAGGCGTAGTAGTAGTTTCTTGTTATTGATACACCGATTGACCGAGAAAAAATTCCGATTGTTGAGAGCGAAAGAAAAGAACGAGAGACAGCAAAGAAAAAAAAATGAGTGTTGGACCGAGGCTCGGTAAGCGTTGCAAGTTGAATGGAAATGAATGTGTTGATTGCTTGAAATGAATGTGTTCCGGTGTGACAGATTATAATGTATGATGCGAGGCTGATGAAATGAGAGTGATTTCCAGAGAGGCAAAACAAGCGAAAACGAGAAAACGAGCGTGTGTGTTCGGGTGGGTCAATCGGGTGGTCGAGGCGGGATGTGGTAGGGCGCGTCCATGCGTGCGTGGGTACGACGGTAGCTGTGCAGGTAGCGTTGTCGAAGGAGGAGGATAAAAACCCAGGATGTACGATCGAGGAAATAAAATGAAAGATAAAAGAAGAATAAGAAAGTGAAACGGAAAGCGTCTAAAAAATCGCAGCGAGCAAAAAGAAAAGTCTAGAATATATACAATGAATGAACGCAGAGAGCTACGAACAAAGAAACAATGATGATATGCATGGAGTTTGTTTTGAGTTTGAATTATATATGATGTCGGATGGATGAGAGCGGAGCAGATGGAATGAGATGATCGCGTTGAGTAGAATATGATAATAAGATAGTAAAGAGATAGCATGCGAAAAACGGAAGCCGGGAGATGATTCCGGTGATTTTGTTGGTCGTCGATCGCCCGTATGGCGGGGCATCAACTATACAGGCGGCTTCTTCGTGTACCAATCAAGCGACACGCTCCCGGCGCCCTTGATATAGACCTGCGCTTGTATCCGGCAGACCTGAAGAAAATTCACAACGTCGTTAGCACAATGTAACAACAATCACAACGACCAAGAAGGCGAAAGAAGGAAAGAGAAGAGATTCTAAGTGGAAGAAACGCGGTTGCCGAGTAGTTGTCGACCATCAAAATATATCAAGAACCAAGCAACCAAGAATTAACCCATCGCTTAACGAGCTTCCAACGCATGCAAACACACGAGAAGCGAATTCTGGGAATTCTATCTTCCACTATTAAATGGACCCCCCAAAAAAAAGAAAAACGGCGTGAAAGTGCGCGAAGGTTAAAAATATGGTGCAGTGAGGTGGCACGTTCGACCTTCTCCTTGACCACACCACCATTGTCATCACCGCCATACGACCCCCGAGGGCACGAGAGCCAAAAAGCGACCAAGAACGGAAGACGACTCGAAACACAAAACCACACCACACAAGGAGAAGAATAAAATTCACGACATACCGTCTCAGCCACGCTCGCCTTTTTGAAATCCACATACAAACACCCATTCGGCGCCCTCGAGATATCGCGTACTTGGCCGAATCCCTGTAAAGGCAAAAAAGAAAAAACGGTCAGCTCTCATCCCAATCCATACGATGAAATCGCCAACGAGAAAAAAGGAACAAAAAAGAAGGAAAAAAAAGAAGAAAAAAGAAACACCCACCTCACACCACCGCTTAACAGCCTCATACGCATCCACATCCCCCACCGCAACCCCACTAACCACAAGCTTCCTCTTCGGCGCCTTCTTCTGAATACCCGAAAGCAAAGAGGACAGCGCACCACCACCACCACCAGCACCACCGCCCTTGCTGCTACTACTCTCCTTCCCGTTGGTATTATTATTATTATTCCCAGACGCAGCAGGGGAAACCAACGGAGACGAAGAGGACGATAGCGCAGATGACAAAGGCGGCGGCGGCGACCCAGGCCCCGCTGACATGAGTGCGGACGACGAGGACGCAGAGGCAGAGGCAGAGGCAGAGGCGGGGGACGCAGGCGCAACATGCAAGTTCCCAAGACTCGACATGCTCCGCAGACGAGTCGTCAGACTTATACCCCGTCCTTGCGTTTGCTGCTGCTGCTGCTGCTGTTGGTGGTAGTGGTGGATAGAAGAATCACCCGACGAAACCGACTCGTTCGCGTGGTAATACTGCTTCTGCCCATACGCCGCGGACGACAACGACGGAAGAGAAGGCCCCAACGCCATAAGCGCGTTCTCCACCTTGATCACCTGCGCACTAGGGAACTTGTTGGGGCTGGCGATCGTCGATATACCGGGCCGTGGGCTCATGGCCGGGGTATGAGGGAATGCGGGGTACGGTTGTTGCTGGAGCTGGAGCTGTTGCGGTTGTCGTGGGTGTTGATGCTGTTGCTGATGTTGTTGCTGATGTTGTTGTTGCTGTTGTTGTAGTCGAGGATACGACTCATCATCCCACCGCTCCTCTTCATGATCTGCCAACATCCGATTGTGCGGTCTCGAAACCACCACACCATAATCATCTTCATCCTCATCCTCGTCTTCATCTTCTTCATCCTCCTCCGCCTCTCCTCCTCGTCCTTCTTCTGCCTCCTCCTCTTCCTCATGCACTTCCATATCCCCCTCATCCCCATCCCCCACCACACCCCCCTCATCCGACCCCGCCCCCGACCCCGCCCCCGAAGTCCGACCAACCGGACTAACAGCACCATCAACACCCCTAAACCCCGTCTGTATCCGCATCATCATCGCCTTCGACTTGGGCGGCGGCGGTGGCGGCCGACTCGGCATCCTCGGGATCGTTTTTGCATGCATGGGGGTTGGCGTAGGTGTTTGCCCACCAAGCACCCCCATCCCGAGCGGGCTAGGCGTACTACGCAATATGGACGTCGAAACGGATTTATGCAACGGTGGTCGCGTGGTCGTCGTCGCCGACATCATCGTGTGCACCACGTCGGAATTCTCAGCATCGGTGGTGGTGCCGCGGAAGGAAGGCGCGGTAGCATGGAACGGAGGGTGTCGTTGATATTGTTGTTGCTGTTGCAATTGCAATTGCAATTGCAATGATGTCGACTCGTACCCACCCCCCATCATATCGCGTCTCCTAGCACCAAGTCCCAGCCCTAACAGATCAGCCGCGGAGCTCGAACGGCCTCTCATAGCTGGTGGGGGCGGCGGCGGCATGATATCACGCTCATCGACATCATCCCTATATTGCTGTGGCCAGCGCTGCTGTTGTTGCTGTTGTTGGTGTTGCTGCTGCTGCTGCTGCTGCTGCAGTGGTGGTTGATACTGCTGATGACGCTGGAACTGATACTCCTGCCCCCCCATCCTCCTCGAAGAAGACAACAAATCAGCCGCAGAGTTCGACCGCGCTCTCAATTTGGGCGGCGGGGGCGGTGGCGGTGGCGACGCGCCGCCGTCGACGACGACGACAGGTTCCCATACACCTTTGACTTCTCGCGTTTTGATCAACGGAACCTCGTGGGTGGTGTTGACATTGACATTAACACCCTCAGGGTCGTCACTCGACTCCTTGCGTCTCGCATTCCCCTGACCACTCCAGATGTCTGGTGAAGGCAACAACGGGCTGCTGCTGCTGCTGTTGTTGTTATTACTATGCGTCTGCGCGTGCGACACACTATCGTCAAACGCCATCGCCGCAAGACGCTGCATCAACGCCGGCGACTGCTGCTGGTGCTGTGGAAGAAGTTGTTGTTGTTGAGGGTATTGCTGTTTATACTGATAGTTCTGCATTTTCGACATCGACATGGACGAGATCGCCGACGTGGGCGTCTTACTCTGCGCCAAAGTCGGAGACGCCGGTGGTGTAGTCGTCGACATCGGCAGCGGCATCGAAGTCGACATCGATATCGGCATAGGCGGGAGAGGCGGGGGTACCTCTGCTACTGTTCGCGTGACGAAAAAAAAAAGGGGGGAAAAAAGGGTAAGCGAATGGACAAAAGGAGGGAAAAGAGAAGAACCGGAAAAGAATGAAAATAGGACATACCAGGAGAAACCCCCGCATTCGCATTGGCACCACCCGAATACGACAACCTCGAGATAAACGACGCGAGCCTCCCTCGTTTCTTCTCCTTCGTCGTCGTTGTCTGCGTTGTCGTCGTCGGGTCCTTGCTCAACGACGCGTCCGACTTCGTGTAATCTCCATTCGGCACGTCCAACCCACCCGCACCCGCACCACCAGCACCAGCACCACCATCGGCGGCACTCGACGACGCGCCACCACCAGCAACGGCAGCGACGAACGCCACGAAACTCTTCCTCTTCTCCTTCTCCTTGTCTTTATCCTTGTCCTTCCCACCACCACCACTACCCAACCTCCTCCCCTCCCCAAACTCCTCCTCAATCGAAGACGCCAAACTCCATCGCGAAGTCATCCCGACCCCATGTCGGGCGCCCACACCCGAGGTGCGGGGGTACACACCGCCCTCATCATCACCCTCGCCCAGAACATCAGGGTGGGTATCGTGGTGGGCATCGTGGTGGGGGTCCATGTATATCGCAGCAGGCGACATCGGCGTAGGCGGCGGCGCAACCGGGAGCTGCAGATGCATATGCATATGTGCTGCCGGTGGAACAGGGAACAACCCTACATCCACATCCGCACGCGAATATCTCTGTTGCTGCTGCTGCTGCATCCCATCATTACCACCAGCCTCATCATCGTTCTCAGCCTCCACCACCCTTACGTTCACATTCAACCGCCCCGCGCCTTCCTCGTTCAAATTCAACTCCACGCGCTCCATCCCATCATCTCTCACTCTCGCTCTCCCATCACCACCAGCAGCGGACGCAGCGGCAGAGGCAGACACCTGCCCATCCTCCAACGCCGCCAACACCAAATTACCCACCAACGCCAAATCTAAAGGCGGCGCAGGCGGGGGCCGTGTCGGCCGCGGACCAGCCTGAGTGGGGAGTTGGATTGGGACGGGGACGGAGAGTGGGGTTGGGGTTGGGGTCGTTGGGTGGGGTAGAGAGGGTTGTTGGACGGGTGCAGGTGCAGGCGCAGTTACGGAGGCAGAGTTGGGCACAGAAGCAGAATTGGGTGCAGAAACCGATGCAGACCCAGACCCAGACGCGGAAGAAAACGACGCCGAAATCGAAGGAGACGCCGAATGCGTCGTCGTCGACTGTCCTCGCGAATGACCATGAGCATGCGTATGTGGATGATGCGAATGCGAATGCGGATGATGCGCATGGAAAGAAGCCACAGACGAGGACTTGCTGGTCTTGTGCGCATGTCCATGTCCATGAGCATGGTTATAACCCCTCGAATGCGAATGCGAATGCGAATGGGTGTGCGTATGCGAATGCAAATGCTCCCTCAACGACACCACACTCCCACCCCTCGAATGCGGCTGCGAATGTGGCCCAACAACGACACCAGCCGACTGATACGACTCATTCCTCTTCATCGACATCGACATCGACGCCTTCCTAGACACCGAAGGCGAACCAGCAGACAACGACGGTTTCCTCGACACCGATGGCGATCCACCACCCAGCACAGACGATCCTTTCCTCGATAGCGGTACCGACACCGAGGCGCATAACGATCCTTTCCTCGACACCTGTCTCGAGCTCGAGGCAGACGCAGATGCCGAAGCCGACACAGACGCAGCAGACGGATCCCTCGAATGATGCCCAATATACACCTGCGAGGAGGACGCTTCAGGCGTCTGATAAGGCGACTCCGACGACGTCGTATACAATGTCTTCTTCCGTTCCTGTTCCTTTTCCTTCGCGCTGCCACTGCCACCTATCTCCCCCTCTTCACCCTCACGTCCACCTTCGCGCTCATCCTCATCCACATCCTCATACGCCAACTCATCCTCCACCTCCTCCAACCCGCCCCCCATCAGCAACTCATCCAACCTCTCTCGCACCTCTTCCGAATCAATGTACACCGCATTCCGCGCGTCTCCAGCTAGGTGAGAAAGGGAGGTGGATCCTGCTCTCGAACGCGATTTGACAACAACACCAGCACTAACAGCACCAGCAGCAGCACCAGTTGAAATCAAATTGGAATTAGAATTCGACGCCGCAGACTGCAGTGGCATGGGCGGAGGAGGAACCATCGACGACACCACAGAAACTGAAGGTGCGCGCGATTGACGTCGAGTAGGTGGTGAGCTGGGCGGTAGTGGCGATGTGGGCATTGGTTGTTGTTGGTGTAATGGCGCTTGTTGTTGTGGGCGTTGGAAATACGCCGAATCGAGCATGGAAGCCGTGGATTGCGATCTCGTTCTGCCCCATTTCACAGTACCGTCCAATAGTGTAGATGCGGTTGTCGTCGTCGTCGTAGTGGGCGAGTGCGGTTGATTACTGGCGTTGCTGTTATTTTTCACGTGTGCGCTTTGTGTTACCGCCTCCCCGGATGAGGACACCGTAGTGAAGCTCGAGGATGGGGTGGAAGAGAGCGACATGGAAAGCGACGGAACGCCCGAAGGGTACGCGACGCTAGCAACCGACAAGTCAGGCTGCGTCGCGTTTGCCGCAGGTAGAAGACCAACACTAGCCGATGGTGGTGGCGCCCGTTGCGCCTCGCCCTCCGGTGAATCCCAATGCCAGCCAAACCCAAGAAGCGGCGAGTCCGCACGGGACGGACCTCCAACACCACCACCCACTCTCACCACTCCTCCAGGTCCCATTCCCAACCCAAGACCTCCTCCTCCTCCGCCTCCATCCATGTACTCCTCGTCCTCCTCACCACCCCCACCACGACCGAAACCAACCTCTGACTCGCGGTCCAACCCCAACCCAAGCATCGACCCAAACCGACACTGTTCCTCCAACCACCGCTCAATACGTCTTCGATCCCCCGCATCCTCATCTTCATCCCACTCCCCATCCTCCTCCTCGCGTAGCTCTATCCGTCCATCATCCACCACCACCTCCAACCCCATCTTCCGCTCGCGGTCCACGACGAGGTCGTCGCGTGATGCAAGCGTCGGACTCGAAGTTCGTTCGAGGCTTCCTCCTCCTCCAGTGGACATGATGATGGCCGTCGGGTCCATGAACCCGTCTCGGTTAATATGCGGGGTAATAACGATCGAATGAAAAAAAGGAAAAGGAAAATTTGATGGCGTCTGTTGAATGGAATGTTTGTGTGTGGCTAGCCTGTCGGCTTCGAGTTCTACTCGATGTATGTATGTAGTGTTCGGTCGGGTTTAGGATAGGATAGGATGTATGGCCGGTCGTGCGTTTTGAATGGCTTCGAACCGGATGGATGGATGTATGTATGTATGCGCGAACGTAAAATCGCTTTCGTCGTTGAATGGCAGTTCAAGAACGGTCCGAATATCTGTGCGTGTGTGTATGTGTGGCGAATATGGCAAGTATGTTCAGTTCAAAGAGTCTAAACCAAAAGGCGCGAACATGAGTTAAAAATAACAAAAAAAAATATGAAGGAAAAGGGGCAAAAAAAAAAAAGGAAAAAAGTTTCGCGAAAAGGTGGAGAGAGGGTAGTAGGTAGGGCCTTTGAAAGGCAAAACGTAACATATAACGTACCTATAGCGCAGTTTTCATCCCGAATCTGGTCGACAGGGGCGGCGCGGCGCGGGGGGTGAACGTTCTTCCCCTGAACAGTGTGGTGTGTGGGGTGAAGGGCGCGATATCCGTCCGGAATGATGTGGTTCGGTGCGGTGCGGTGCGTTATGTGTGGGGCGGGTAGGTGGTGTATACCAAAAGAAAAGCCCTCTATGAACACGAAAAGAAACGAAATGGCGGTCAGAAAACAGCGCGAACTGGATGGAGGGAATGAAAGGATTGTGGTTGAGAGAGGTGACAGTAACAGCACCCGACGACCGACAACGACAGGGGACGGGGGAGTGAAATGGAACGACGGGAAGACAGCGACTGACTGACCTCAACGCGCCTCTCGGTCCCTCGTTGCGTTCGTTCGTCCAGTACGTGGCGTCGTAGCGTTCACTATCCCTAGTAGGCAACGTAAGTATAAGCACAAGACCCGTTACCCCCGACCAAACGGACTCACTCACCCAAACTCACTCACTCCTTCAAAATCTCACAACGCAGCGTCAGTGGCGCAAACGAAGCAATGGGGAAGGAAAACTGGGAAACTATTGCGTCGGTGGTTATTCAGGCAAATCAGAAATATCAACCCCTGCCACTGGAACCGGAAGGGAAAAAAAGGGTTAGGAATCGGAAAGGGTTCTTAAAAAAAATTATAAAAAAAAAATTACAACGATTTCGTGACGTCCCTGGGCGCCGAGCCCAGGGACGCATCCTTTTGCCCCGGATGGGTTACATCGATCAAGTTGGGATCGGGATCATTTGTCGGGTTCTTTTTGGAATTTTGATTATTTCGTATTTCAAATATACATATTTATTATTTAAATTAAATTAAGATTGAAATCGTTCTTCATTCCTCCCACTCTCTCGACCTTCAAGCCAAAGTCCCCACCCATCTTATACTAATACTGCTAATCCCGCGCTTACCCACGCACTCAGTTCTCGACATTCAACCGAGTCCTTCCCAACGGTTTCCCACCCGCCCGTCCCTTCTCCCGACATTCGCACATCATGCACCATCCACAATGATCTACAACGCCCCATATTTCACCACTCATCCACAACTAAGTCTACACCATCGTGGACACATCAAATAACAACATACAGGTAGAATGAATAGTAAGTATGTGGGCCATGGGCAAATACGTATGTACGTATCCAATAATTTCTCGGATAGCAAAAGCGCCGGGGATTCGGAGCGCTCAACGCACGGGGTTTAGCGCCGTACCTTTCCTCGAATCTGATTGAAGGTTCTCACCGCCATAGGCCATATCCCCTTTCCCCTTTTAAGTACAGCGCAGCCCACGTGCTACGTATGCCATCCCGCATCGCAGTGTGTCAGCGTCAGTGTCAGTCATTGATCGACATCTCATCTCCTACATAGTTATGCAGCGCCTCCGTTCCTTAAATGTTGAATGTTGTCGACGTCAACGTCAAAGGTCAAAGCCAAAGTCGCATTCAAAGTCAAAGGTCAAAGTCCCAAGTCCAAAAGTCAAACCACAAAACCAAAGCGGGTCAAAAATCACGCTCAAAGCGGTCAACGTCGATATCGCAGTGAAAGTAAGTGGTCAACATCACAGTCAAAAGCCAACATCAAAGTCAAAGTCATTTTCCAGCCTACGCTAAACATTTTATCCAACCCCAAGAGGAACTCGGACCTCATCGCGCGACTCCGAGTCTGCATGACATCCGACTCGGAAACCTCCATTCACGGTCGTAGTTATTAACTCGAACTTCAAGCTTCCATCTCGAAGGCTAACACAGGAAAACCGCACCTAGCTATATATGATCATGATCAACACGCCCCCGTCTCTGTCAATTTATCTATGACCATGCTATTGGGGAGATACACACCGCGCGATGCATTACCCATGTACATAAAAGAAATCGGCATCCGAGAGTCATCCGAGTCGTCCATGCATCGACTCAGAATCTCTAGATACTAATGGAAAGCGGTGGCAGCGGCAGCCTTTCAACTTCCTTTCTCCCGAGTCCATTGAATGGAATCCAGCTTTACATTCCCAACGTTACAACTTCGCAACCACCCTTGCCAACTTCAGCTACGACTGCATAGCCATATCCCCAGGAGACTTCGAGCCCCCAACACCAGACCCATGGCACCGTTCATTCGAATGCCCCGTTTCGAATTTCGAATCCTACTCGGACTCGGATTGATTCTTAGCGCGCGCCCGTTGTGGATGTACATAATACAGCAACTCCCGAGGCGAGTTATATTCCGAGGTGAATTATATTCCGAGGCCTACTAGAGTTCACGGACTCGGATGAACAAATCCATTATCATCACACTGAACATGGAGTCGCTGTGCCCTCTTTCTGCCCTCTTCCACTTATAATTAAATCTCTGTCAAACCTATTTCCTATAGTACTCAGCTTAGCTTAGGTACGTTCATTATATACTAGTCACCTAACCTCGCATGCCATGAGTAAAAATCCCTTCTAGCACCTGGAGCATCGCACCGACGCGCCACAAATCCACTCGAATACTACATATGCACTACAAGATGTCCGTCATCCATGTAGGGCTCCCCAGCCGGTGGACGTTCAAGTTTAAAGGAAGGATTACGACTCGGAACCTCCCGTCCACCTTACTCCAAGCTCGTCAGGACACGAATGAGCACCTACCAATGACAACGACGGGTGAATATTTAATGGCGAAGCTTGGCCGATTGAGTAGCCCGAGAGTCGTGATTGACTGTAATTACAATAAATTGCATCCCAAGGGTATACATACAGTCATAATCCCGATTTTTTTTCAACTTACCACTTACCACCTTCGAATTCACGACGCTACATTACTGATAATAAATACAGAAAAGGTAGTGCGGGCCCAAAAAGGAGAGTTATTAGAACGAAGCCCAAGTTACTTAAATGCATGGAGAGAGATAGGATCGCGAGAACCCATGTACTCGTCGGAACCGGGGCCAAAAAAAAAGCTCGACCATGGTACCCGACCCGGGATGATACGGGTTTGAGAGCGAGCGCCTGAATCCGTTGTAACGCCGTCCTACGGCGGCGCGACCTCCATGCTTACCAAGGTAGTATACAGTGTACCATTACTTCAAATTCCAAACTCTTACTTACTTATGAATAATAAAACTCATACGTATCCCCCGTTTATAAGAATACAAGAATTCCGATACATTTACCAGTAAGTGAGGGCGGAGCATCAGGCGGGCGGCGTGGGACCCACGTGCGGCGCAGCGGCGGGCGCTACACCGAGTACCATAAAGTTCACGGGTCTGTGTCGAGCTATGGAGCGCCCAGCGCTCCGCTCCATGGTTGATGTCATCATTATCCCAGAAGCGGTGCGAAGAACAAGTTTTGGAATGGAAATTTGGTAATATAAAAGTATTCGTGAAATCAAGTGAAAGTGCGAAGCGAGTCTGAAGAATGTTCAAACTTCTTGTTTTTGGAATACGTGGAAGGATAGTGGAACCACTTTACCAAAATGATATAATATCGAAAGATATACCGACCGCCCCAATTTTCATGTTCAACGTACTGTTGATACTCGCTGTACCGTATCCCTACTCCACACCAGGGGCGGAAATACTCGCACAGCGCGATGACGAAAAGCCTGTATCCGGCGCCCGACTTAGCTTTCTGGATTCCATTATGCGGCGCTCATTATGTCTCGAAATCGAGGTGAAGGGGTGATAGGCGTTAACGCCTGCGCATCAAAATGTGTTTCCGGTCGCAGTAAAGGGCGAATACAGCGCGCGACGGATAAAAAACAAACAGCGTCCGGCTCCTTCCCATATCTCGACATCGAGCGGGATAGAATTTTAAGTGGTGATAGGCGTTAAGACTGGCGCATCAAAATCTTTCCAAGTCGCAGTGTGAATTAGCGGTGCGAATACAGCGCGCGACGGATAAAAAAACACACAAAAAGTGTCCGGCTTCTTACGTCTCGAAATCGAGCGGGATGAATTTTAAGGGGCGTTAGGCGTTAAGACTGGCAGATCAAATTTAATTCCAACGCGTCCCTTTTCAAGCGTGTAGTCGCGATTCACAAAGTGGAATTTCTGCGGTTCGGTCCATATGACATGAGACGAAAGGTACTTTGAGCGGCGGGCGTCTATGACATTATTTATGATGAACACAAACGACAACGATACATAATGATACCTTTCATTAACGCCGCACTGCGCATTGCCCTTGACCGTAACGACCACCTGTACGTCGATGGATAACTTTTACTACATGACCTGCTGCTATTTCCGTTTGGTTTTTTTCTAACCATGGCGTATTCTCTCCGAGAGGCTTAACAAGAAATGGCAATCTCAAAGAACGACCTTGGGGAAACTGGTAAGCTGAGAAGAGAAGCATTGATATCGATGGCTCCGTCGAATAGATTCAGAAGATTTGCAAAGAGAAGCTTCAACTCGAATTTGGTCGCAATATCTTACGAAACGCACACCATACCTGTAGCATGGACATATGTATATTCGAGAATAATTCTTTGGCTATGTAATGTAATAACACCGTGTGCAAGGACGGAACGCTTTTGGTAAAGGCCCATCCTTGCTCCGAGCACGTACTATGGCCGCCGTACGGGAACGCCATGATACCGGTACTTTGTGGGAAGAAATCGAAAGGTCACCGTTCCCTGCTTATTGAATGTAGAGTAAAAGCAATACGAATAGCGAGGAGGGTCGGGAAGTTCGCTTGATTAACCTCCATTACAATTACCTAGTCCATCTCGTATGTAAATAACCCATTTGAACGAAGAGAGTTTAATATATATATCTCCTTCGAAGGCAACTGAAGTCCAGAGGAAGGAATTCCGGAGGAATAAGGACGGGGAATCAAAAACGTGGCCAGCCCTGAATTTCGAAATTCAGAGCCCCGAGTCCCGACGTCCACAACTTCACATACTTACAATGCTACAATCAGACGTCCAAAGTTCAGATAGAGTTCCGTATGAGCAGATTCGAGCAGCCCAGAGCCTTCGAGTGTCCACGAAACGGGGGGATATGTGGATCATCCTCGATGAGATCATAAGGCTGATATTAAAGAGGACGCATGAGCTCACTGGATGGGAGTAAGTTATGAGCCAGAAATCACGAATTTTTTTGGACGATTACAAGCTTCAGAATCAGCAATTTTGATGACTATCCTTGGATCCTATATGATTTTCAGTGACGGTCGATGATATGGAACCGAATTGCGATTGGGGGTGATAAAACCTCTTGCCGATGTGAAAACACGTACTTATTGTGGGTACCACGATGATCTCGGGGGGAATGTAAAAAAAAGAGGCATGGTCCCTGTAGACCATGTATACGAATTCATCCGAGTCTCCGAGGAGAATAGAACAGTAAGTTCGACGCGATAGACGGTTCAAGGGATGGTTAAATGTTGTCTCAGGATCAGCCTCGAGGCATCGCTGGTAGTGTCGGGACTCGGGAGATATCAGGTTCGCAATGCGTCAGCGTTACTACATGTCATGGCTGGGTTAGCTACTGGGTTAGCTAGAAGTTCATTCATACTTACTTGCATTAAGAATAACCATCCGTGAATTGGAGGATTGAATGTCCGTTTACCACTGCATTCATACATAAGGATGGAACCCAACGTTAACCTCTCTGCTAACCTCGATTCGAATGGAAGATCCAAAGCACTGCAAACGATCTGCAAGGCCACCGAGTAAGTACTTTCTTGAGGTCCCTTCTCTCGACACCTTCTCGAAGCAGGAATATGTTGCGCATGGGATAGTAAACCAGCTGATTGGAGTGTATCTCAGAAAGCTTGAAGGAAGGACCACATCTAGCAGTACATCTGCTTGGTTGACTTCCTTCGAAGATGAATCGATGACGGCGTATGCGAGGTTGTAACCGGAAGAAGGAACTTGAAAAAGACTCCTGGAACGGGCCGGGGTGCCTGCCAGTTGTGCCTGGGCCCTGAGGACGACTTTCAAGTTTTCCACCCTCACAGTGCCACGACCGCTCGAAATACCAACCAATTCTTCAGTATGAGAGGCTCTATTTTTTTTAATTTGTACTCCCTTCCTCTCGCAACCGAAACCCAACGTTCAACGCCTCCTTCCAGCCATATTGGCAAGGTCCGGATTTCCGTGTGAGAAGCTTTTGCCAAACTCTCTTCTCCAGTCTTCTCCTGCAAGGAACCCCCGCTGTGTGGCACGAGCCAATTCTTCGAGACATACCGCGAAGGTGGTGATGCAGTGGACAGCAGGTCAAACGCCAGATAGAGAAGGTTTGGAAGCTCACAGACGACGAGCGCTGATCACTCCATCTATAGCGTAGTCTGCGTTACCCTTTTGTTCTCTTGAAGCCTCGAACGACCTTGAATGCGGTGGGGTTGATAAATGCTGCCTTACTTGCCTAGTAGGTCTCTAACCTTCTGGTGGAATGGTATGATGATCATTCTCAGAGGTCGACGCTGTCGACATCGTATCCCGACAGGTATCAGTCTGGCGTTTGGAATTTCAGGGGCTTTCACGTCTAATGACCTGGATCTTAGGGCCTGATACCCGCGTTTCTTGGACCTGTCTTTCAGTCATATACCTTTGAGGTATTTTTGAACCCGCTTGTCGTGCTTGTGTCAATTGCGGCGGACAACTAACGCATACCACGTCTGCCTGATCTCGAACTGATGCATATCCATTTCTTGGTGCAAAGGATTCCCTGGCAGGTTCGAACCTTCAACGGCGTATAAACTCGTACCTGGACATGCCCGAGCTTCTGCCTTACTTTCTCCTCCCCTCTACGAATTCCACAGATATTGATTGTAACGTTGAGGCTTCCGCTACCAATTTTTGCACTATGGCCAGTACTCTCTGAAATGGAACTCAAAACCGGACTTTTACCCTCTCTAGCAAAGTTTCTCTGTGGTCCGTCTGGAGAGAAACATAGCTTTCAACGACTTCGTTCTCCCACAATAGGCTGCCCTGATTTCTCACATACCGCTTCAAGACGATATTCGAGGCACGTCTGTTAGCCATGGATTGCATTCAATGTTCATATAAGTCCATACCCCAGTAGACCCACTCAGCGGTCCGTGTTTCTTACCTGCGTCCTGTTTTGTGCCACCACTACCCACCGGAAATCATTAGTACCAGCCCACGTCATATTCACCGCAAGGCGTTTTGGGGTATGAATAGGAGGTTGGCGTCCCAAGTTATGTCATTGCTCTTCTTTTTCTCAGTGCTTTCAAATATAGCTCCCATCTCTCAACGGTCATAATTTGGATAAGGACTTAGCTAAGTCATCTGCCCCTCGAGTTAAATTCGTCCATTCTCACCCTTCTCATAATCCGGACAGGTTGCCCCTTCTGCGTTGCGGCGCCGATCCAACCCGAGTACGTGCAGCTCCGGGCTATTCCAGGAACTGTCCAGGAGAGGCGAAATGCTCCGACATGTATGACGTGCGAGACGGAAGGATATCGATGTCGAAAACGTGACGAAGGTGTGAAGGGCCGAACATTCATCGCCTATCGTTTCGACGGGAATACTGCGCGCATTTGTTAAGATACGTCCCATGGCGGACAGGTGGCATCGTGCGGCGAAGACTGCCAAAAAATCGCGTGAAATGTAAATGGGTATGTACTTACTTGGGAGCCAGCTCGGAATAGAAATGCTTCTGCGGCAACACTTAGCGGTGGGATGGGCTCGTTCGCGCACTATGCCCTTTCTACGTTGTCGAGAACGGCGGCCATGCCAGTGGCAAGCGGCTTAGCACTGCGTTAGAAGCACTTAGATACATAAGATGCAACAAGTCGGTGCAGATTTACATACCTCACTCTGTACGATATTTGGCCATTTGGAAAGATTGACATCATGATGGGCTGCAAGTGGGGGTTGTTCGGGACATTTTTAATTCGCATCTATAGTGGCACTGATCAGCACTTTTGGGCTTCCAGAATCTTACCAACGGCGTATTTTTACGTCGTAAGTGGACCTTAGGAGAAAACAACGTCATGCGAACCGATATTCGGGGTATTCACTAATATTAATGTAATCGATGATATATACCCAGTGTAAAATAGACAGAAAAGGTTCCAACCCAATCGAACGAGGCATGGACATGCATAGGTGGAGGTCCAGCCATGGTACCATTGCAGCGAAACATTAATAGTACAGATGCTCGGATCCCATGAGTTATTTCCGGAGACGAAGTTCCCTAGATCTAGACAAGTCTTTCATCGACTTCCAAGTCAAGGATACGCGGCAGATCAACGATTATCCCTCACTGCATGGGTATCCCGGAGATCGTGTGTTCAGACGTACGTACAGCGCCTATTGGGGCTTTTTAGAACAGGATTTTGATAGGATGTCAAATCTGTCAATAGGTAAAAACCATCACTGACGTCCATACGAGTAGTTGTTTCTGGCTTCTCATAACGTATGGCTCGTACTGAACTAAGAAAAAAGGACAGTTCCCCGCTGAAATTTTTTTGATAACTTGCAGGGGGTTAAAGATAAGCGCTGAGTGATAGTGATACGTATATCATAATATTCCCAACGCATGTGGGGCTTGTTCGGGATCCACCACCAGAAACCATATCAGTTACCTTGAAGGACTTTGTAAGGTTTTCAACGAATTTTTTTCTTCAAGTTTCGTGTTGACTAAGGAGTTACGAGTCTGTAAATATTTGCGAGGCGCTTGTGCTGCGAGCGCTCCCTCAAGCGCTTAAGGACAGATGGGAATCGATGACATTGTTCAATTTATTTGGGTCCACAGTAGCTTCGCCCATACAGCAAAATACTCGAGTCAGTCCTATTGTCTACTAAGCAAGCGTCAAGTCTCAGAAACGACCAAAAACATCGCACTAGACGCTCAACGAAGAGTGTCCAGATATTTCATTACTTTCGAGGTTTGGGGAGTTTCGATCTGGAGCGCCCTTTCGAAGAAAACGCACCAAAGAACTAAAATGGTGGGAAAGGATGTCAACCGCATCGCGTCCCAGAGGTAGAATCTTTTGCTCGTGGGGCACCAGTTCCCCAAAGTCCTTTGGTTCGACAGTGTCTCCTGGAATCTGGGGAGAAAAATAAGGTATTCGTGAAGGGATAAACTGAAGGAAATAGACTTGCCGCTTCGTCGCAAATGAAACAACCCTCTCGCGAAAAACTATACCAGATGTTTCCCGGAACCTTAAGCCCGGGAGCATTTTCAAGGGATCCAAGCTCCGTGAGATTGTGAGGTCCAACGTAAATCTCCAAGGTCCCCTGAAGCTGCAACAGTAAACGGAAGAGTGGGAGGATCTGCGCGAATGCCACACGTAGGAGAGGCTCCGAAGCGTCGTGGAATTCCAACTCGTGAACAAGTCGGCCATAATATTGTCCATTGATTTCTACAATCCAGATGTCCGCTTCATCCAACTTTTCAACGAATGTGAGCTTAGAGTAAGAGGTTTCAAACTCTACTTTATAGATAGGTTGAAGAACGGGTTTGACCACATTGGTGTAAATATGAATATTTGGGATACCAAGATCCTGTGTTTGGAGATCGATTAGAATTCGAAATTACGGGCACCCGATGCTCACCCTGTTTATCAAGGTTACACCATCTATTCGAATATGATTAATGAACTTCCAAATGCATGCCTAATTACTCACCAGCTTCTTGATAAACTTTATTGAGCTCGAAAACCCTTGACAATATATAAGGGATATTGTCCGGGTCTCGCAAATGTGCTCCTCTCTAGACGATGGAAAATGTCAGGAAAAGAGGCAGGAAACCGAAAGAATATCTGAAGTCGTCCGTACTTCGCTTGCGACAGGTATCCAATCCATACAGCTTATGAACGACCATGTCGCATCCGGTTTCTATCCAAAGAAGGAATCAGTGAAGTAAGAAATAAGCAGTTAACGCTGGATTTCTCACCATGCCTATCAGGCATCTCTTAATGGCCTTCGAGGGCGCGAGATCTCTCACATCATTGAACCAATAAGGAGGATACCTTTGTTTCCTACGTGAACCATTCGCTGCTTGAGGCAGACGACCCCGGAGCATCCAGGAAAGATAAAGTTCTCGACTCTCAACTTGATCTGCGACCTGAGTGTCAGACTCGAAACTTTCTCGCAGCATCGTAAACTCTAGGCCTAGACTCAGTCATTAGACAGTGTATCGAGAGCACCACCAAATCCGGCATACCTCTTTTTGCCCGTTGGCAGCACAGGTCGTCCATCGTGGTGGAGAAGCGCGCGATCAATGGTCCAGTCGAGGAAAGAATTTGGGAGCTTGAAGCGCTTCTGAGCTCGAATGTGATTGAGGAGAATTCTTCTACTGTACTGAACAAAATGTCAGTTGAGACTGAGAGTCTCATACGTTGAACAAAATGAGCTTGAAAACTTACATGTTGACCTCATTCCCGTTAGCGTTCGTCTCGTCTTTTCCCTTTGGAAACCATACCATCATGTGCGACAATGCCACTTCAGACCGGGATACATGGGTTCCGCGGTCGCATCCATCTACTTTGATGGACAGAAAAAATTCTTTCCCCTCGTCGCCTTGCAAGGCTGACAGATTCAAGGTTAGTCCTTCGACTCAAAAGTAAACGGGAAAGCCTCACCGGTTGCCGCATACACGTGTATGCGTAAGTTCACGAACATTCGACTCTCTGGATTTGAGGTCATCTATGGTAAAGGATTGGGGGCAAGTGTAATGCAAGGCCAAGCCCCTAAGCGTCTTTATATGCGAATTCGAATCGGTTCACCGTTGTACTTATTGTGCTTGTCTCTGGCATTGAGCCTTATTTGGTTTATCCATTATAAGCTGCGTCCGCTTCCTGATCCACCGATCTTCGCGAAGTACCTCTGGGGGCCGTTGCAGAAAGTCCCCAGTATTCTCAACGCTTCGTGCTGGGTTTGGCGCAATAAAACGCGTTGTTCATGACGCCAACAATGGGAGCCTTTAGCTGCGGATTTTGGCCTCCCAAATTTGCCTCCATGGCGTAGCATTTGAATTGATAATTCTGCCCGACGGTGCCACCTGCCAGGGCCAATTCTGATGTTCAGTGGAAGCCGAATCGAGATTGAAATTGTATCAGATGCGTTCGAAGCAAGTTCAAAGCGCCCAGTAACTTTGCTTGTTGATGTGTCCTCGTGTTTGACGCTGTTTGATGTTAAGCCTGATCATGAACTGTTTCTCCAATATCAGGTGGAACAGGTAATTTTTTCACGCATTTCCTCAAAGTTTGCTGCGCTCACCAGGTTCGTATGCCCGTTCGACATCTCCGCTATAAACCGCAACTGGAGGATCATGATCATGAACTCGTCGCTCCTGGCGGAGTCTTCCGATTGGGTCGTAAAACCACCCCGAGACGTCTGATCCGTCAATTTACTGGTTCAACCAACTCCCCTCAGGAATTGTTGCCATTGTTTCTTGTCCAATAATTCCTATATCTAATGCAGACACGTACGCTCCAACAGATGACTCGCCTGTGCTGGAATGTGTTTACATCTGCTTCAACATGCATCTAAGGATCGACTCTCGCGTGCTACTTGAATAGCTCCTTTATTTCCTAGAACAAACTGGGTATCTGATCCGCCTACTTCAACCTGGCCCGCCGGTTCTGAACCCCACGCTGAGGTTATATTTCAGGTCAAGTACATATTTTTGGAGTCCGGGGGTAGTGTGCATGCGGCGAAAATGTGCGGCGACGGTGTGCGGCGAGTTCCGCACACATAACGCGATCTCCCTTGAAATCATAGGAAGTCATAGTCATAAAAATATGCTCAAAGACATTTCGAACTATCTACATACATTACGTTCAACAAATCCAAATACTGGCCCTGACGTGAGGACTTCCTGGTTACTCCACCAACGGCCAGGAAACGTTGACCCTCCGTTACCTGGGTATCACAACCTTACCATCTTCGATAACTGTCAAGTCAAACCCTTTATCGACCAATATCGAAAGTTGGTCAGCGTCTCCGGCCGTCATATGCTGATAAGATCTCGAATTGTAGTCGATCGTCACCTTCAAGGGTCGTCTGGAGGCGAATATTCGAGATATAGAATCCCACGGGAAGGGAAATATGCCGCCGAAGATCAAAGTATGAAGATGAGGAAAAAATGGCAGAGGCTCATCGGGAGAGCACAACAATGCAAGGAGCTCATCCTCTTCCGAATTGGTTTCAGGTCGACCGGTGCGGAACCGGAACCGCATTTCCAGGACCTCGAGGGATGATAAGGGAAGGACCAAACCATGAACAGGTGCATAAATGTCTCCAATTATCGTGAACGTCTTCAAGCAGGAGGATGAATTTTCGATGAATTGCCTGACGCTGTCCAGCGGTAAAGCACATTCGCCGTAAACCAAACGTTCCAAGGACGGAAAACGCACTGAATCAAGGAATTGCTCGATCCGACTTTCCCTCTTGATATCCGACAATCCCAACGAACGAAGGTGGGAACAAGAGATTCTTGTATCTGGAATAGGGAAAATGCCGGAAGAGGCCTTGATCCAGAGTAAGTCAAGATGTTCCAAAAGAGGGGATCGTCGAATGAGTTCGATACATTCATCAACCCCCATATCCCTCAAAACAGCTCCGGTAAGGTTATTCCATAGTATATCAACACTCATTAAACGAAACGTTGTGAGTTTGAGATATGTGGGGCTGGGTTTGTGCCTCATGCTAAAAGCTGGAGAAAGAGAGGAGGTGTGGCTTTGAATCGATCTGGTGGGGGGGACGAGAGCGAGTCGGCGAACCATACTTGGTTGTGAGGAACCACAAAGACGATGGAGATGAGGTCCTGGAAGGCCAAAGTGCACATCGAACCACCTCGCCGAGTGCTTGTTCAAAATAGTTGACAATTCATGGTAGAGGTCGTCTCCAGGAAACCAGGGTTGCTCGGCGACGACTGTGAGGGTCAAAGGAAGACTAGCTGAGCGGTCCAAGCATTCGGCGATGAGTTGAGGTAAATGACTGTAATCCTTGGATTTCGCACTTCCAAACCCAATGACGAGCGTAGACCAAAGCTCTGGTGTTGCCCAGGCCAGCCGTCGCCACCCCTGACACACAGCTCCAAACATTAACGGGCTAGTCATCTCGAGCGAAGTGCTCGACGGGGCACATTGAACGAATATTTGAGAGGCGATTTCGGGAGGGAATTTGTGGATGAGATCGTGGTTTGTGTTCATAATCGTTCGAAGAGCGCGACGCTTCATGTGGATCTTCTCAATCAGGTTTTCGAGGTCTTTGATCTCGTTTTCGAGTTCGATGTCTTCAGTGCATGCGGCGCAAGGCTTGCCATCCAGAACCACGCAGCGTTCAGGTCGGAGGACCTCTTTGCTGCATCGCCTGCATGGGACTGCCATGTCCCAATCGTGCTGAAGATCGAGCTTTAATGGATCGAATTGGTGGATGTTTTCGAAACTTACGAGTACTTTCGCAGGAGGCAAGGAGGTTGAACGGGGGGAGTCCAAGATCGATGACGATGATCAAGTCAATCGGTCCGGGCCGCTCGCAGAAGGCCCCACCCAAAAAAAAACGCAGCACAAGGCTCACCGGCCGCTGAACAGGATCCACCGCACACTTCATACAATTCCAAAATGGTATCTCTCGCCGACATTTCCTTCTTGTACACCAGCTGGTTTCTCTTGTTCGTAGGGAAAATAACCACTAATGCGATCCATCAGAAAAAGAATATTCATATATATTTGTGTATAGAAAACTAACTCTGTGAAGCTCCTTCCTCCGCATGCTTTGCCGCTAACTTGCGCTCCATCTCCTCGAATGCGGTCAAAATGGTATTCTTTCTCTCCTGTGCTCCTTCCGGTGACAAAGGTCCTTTGGTCTGAATTCTATGGGGCCATTCCGATTCGGGTATATTCAGAGCAGAAAGTGCGGCTCGCAATGCCGATACAGATCGTTTATAATGTTCTATCGATTCTTCATAAAGGTCGTAGACGCAGACGGCGCAGCCGGACATGCAGCAATCTTGAAGAATGATTCATTTACCCCAGAGGAGATTAATGATAATACAAGTGTTGCACTTACCACTATCCCCAGGTGGTTTTGGCTCCTCTGGCAATTCGAATCCCCGAAACGTCTCGACGTTGGTGCCACGTTTGAGTCGTCCGGTCGATCGCACAGATGGGTTTCCAGTTTCCTCGAGTTGTTTCGAAAATGATTCCTTGGCTCGAAGGGACCTTTCCAAGCGAACGTAGCGGTCTGATAAATTTTGGCCGCTTCGCGACGGTTTTCGCGAAGGACTTTGGGAGATCACGACTCCATGTCCGTAATTCTTCGAGTCGGAGGTAAAGAAACGACGCCCCAGGGTGGCTAGGTATCGAATGGGCAGGCTTCGCAACATGGAAACATGATACTCCAGTGTGGTGTCCGTGAGGCGTGTAGACACTGGTGGTCGTTTTTAAACCGTTTTACTGGTAAAAAAGTTTTAGCGACCGTTATGCGCGTCACGTACATCACGGTATGTGACACCCTCGTCACGCACATCGTTGCGAGATTGCTTTCTTGCCTAGCTAGTCCTTGAGCTTGATCATTGACCTTTGAAATGCTGCTCCCTGCCCTTGAAAATGTATGATTTCTTCCGTATAAACGAGTCAGTCCCATTTTCATTGAGTCTACGATTTACGTATGGTCGCAACCGGTCCGCTCCTCTAACGGGTCAACAATAATGGAAAGTCCATCAAGACTCAAGAGTCATGGAAAGAAAGAAATCCTCGAATAAATAGCCCACGAGGATGGAGAATTTCTAAACCTCGACGGTGGAAAAGAAAAGTTTCCAGTCCTTACATGGCCACGGAATAAGTAACGTCCTTTCGAAGAAGAGGTGGTATTGAAGAGTAACTTAACTGCCAGTGGCGAGCAAGGATGCCGACCGCATCTTATCCCGGAGGTAAGATTGTCTGCCGGTATGGCACCAGTACTGGGATCTTTGGGGAAAGTAAGATATCTTTGGCTCTTCGGGGGTCAAGTATTATTACAATTAGCTGGAGATCTTTTGCGTGAATTTGTTCGTGATGGAGTCAGGACAGCGCTTATCAATCTGCAGAGCCTTCACGAGCTTCACAACCAACGTCCTAGTATCACCGTCATCCAAACAGCTTAAATTTTTGAGGGACATCGGCACTCTCCACACGTTCAATGAGTTTGGGGGAGTTTCCATCGGGAGCGCCCTTTCGAAGAGAAGGCACCAAAGAACTAAAATGTTGGGAAAGAATATCAACCGCATCGCGTCCCAGAGGTAGAATTTTTTGTTCATAGGGCACCAGTTCCCCGGAATCCATTTGTTCGGAAGTGTCTCCAGGGACCTGGGAAAAAATTAGATATTTTTGAAAGAATCAACTGAAGGAAATATACTTGCTCTTTCATCACAAATGAAACAGTCATCCCTGGATAAAGTGTACTTGATGAGACGTGGAGACTCAGGCTGTGGATTATTTTCCAGGGATTCAATCTCCTTGAGGTTGTGAGGTCCGACGTAAATATGCAAGGTCCCTCTCAGTTGCAACATTAAACGGAAGAGTGGAAATATCTGCACAAACGCCACACATAGGAGAGACTCCGATGCGTCCTGAAACTCCAACCCGTGGATAATTCGGCCATGATATCGTCCCTTTATGTCGAGAATCCAGATGTGGGCTTGATCCAAATTTTCAATGAATGCGACCTTAGAGTATGGGGACCTGAACTGTAAGCTCGTTGGAAGCCAAGGATCGACAGAATTGACGTAGAAGAGGATATTTGGAATCCCAAGGTCCTGTGTTTTGGGATAGATTAGAATTTAAATGTTTGGAAGAGTCAGAGGTTTGCCCACCCTTGGTGTCAAGTTCACACCTCCTGCTCAAATATAAGCAAGGAACTTTTACATACATGCCTAATTACTCACCTGGTTTCGTCGAATATCTCATTGAGCTCAAGCGCCCTTGATAATACATACGGGATATGGCAGCGCTGATCCGAATGTGGCGAAATTATCGCTTTCTAATTAATAGAACCTGTCAGAAAAGGGGAACTGGAAGTGAACAGTCGTCCGTACTTCGCCCAAGATAGGCCCCCAATCTTTAGTGGCTGAGATTGCCCCTTCTGCATTCGGTTTCTACC
>KN831778.1:931038-1027984 GCA_000827355.1 Hebeloma cylindrosporum | reverse complement strand
TGTGCGTTTTTAGAACAGGATTTTGACAGGATGTCAAATCTGTCAATAGGTGAAACCATCGCTGACCGTCGTCCATAGTTGCTTCTGGCTTCTCATACTGTATACCGTATTACCCTGGGCAGTTCTCCGGGAATAGAAATCTTAATAACTTGCAGGAGGTTAACTTGCAGGAGGTTGACGCTAAGCGCTGAGTGATAGTGATAAGTACATATATCATAATATTCTCGATGCCTTGCGAGGCTGTTTTGAAAATTCACACCACCTTGAAATCATAGATATATACTTATCAGTTGCTTTGAAGGACTTTGTAAGGTCGTAACAAAGTTCCTACTTCAAGGTTGATATTAACTTACAACTCTGTAAATCTTGGTGGAAACTGGTGCCGTGTGATCGATGTGATCGTTCAAGCGCTCAAGGGATTGATAAGATTGTTCAATTCATCAATTCATTTGGGCCCACATTAGCGCCTCGTCCATATATCAACATATTCGAGTCGGGCCCGACTCCCATTTTCTATTGGCCCAGCTTCAAGTCTCAGAAACGACAAGGTGCGCTATTTATGTAGATCCCACGATGTGCACAGAAAAATAACGGGTGAGTAAATATGTAAAGATTATACTCAAAATTAGAAATTGATATGAATAACTTCTAAGCCACCATATTTGGTGGTCTATTATCTTTCTGTGCACGTCGTGTCCAGTCCTTTCGAGGTTTGCGAGGTTTATATGTTCATCGGGAACGTCCTTTCGGAGGAAAGCTAATAAAGCGGTAAAATGGCGAGAAAGAATGGCGACTGCATCGCGTCCCATAGGTAGTATTGTCTGCTCGTGGGGCACCAGTTCCCCAAAGTCCGTTTCTTCGAGAATATCTCCTGGAATCTGGGCGGAAACTAAGATATTTTCGGCGGTGGCAATTGAAGGAAATATACTTACCGCTTCATCGCAAACAAAACAGCCACGCTTGGAGAAGCTGTACCAGACATCGCCTGGTGAAAGTCCCGGACTGTTTTCAAGGGAGTCAAACTCCATGAGATTTTGAGGTCCGATGTAAATTTCTAAAATTCCTTCCGGGTCCAGTTGTAACACTAAACGGAAGAATGGAAGGATCTGCGCAAATGCCACACGTAGGAGACGCTCCGATGCATCCTGGAATCTTGACTCGTGAACAATTCGACCATGGCATCGTTCATTGATTTGTACCATCCAAATGTCCGCTTCATCCAAATTTTCAACGATTGTGACCTTGGAATAACGGGTTTCGAGTTGTACTTTAAATTGACATTTAATGATATCGTGCTCAGTGTAAACAAGGATACTTGGGATACCAAGATCCTGCGTTTCGAGAGGTATGAGAATTCGAATTATGGGTTCAGGAATCGCTCACCCTCGGTACCAGATTCACACTCGCTGTTCAATTGTAAGCAATGAACTTGTGAATGTATGCCCAAATTGCTCACCGGCACCTTCACATAATTTGTTAAGCTCAAGCACTCTTGGCAAGATATAAGGGATATTCCGACGGAGCCGAGTCGTGTTCGGCAAATACGCCTCTCTCTAAGTGGTAGTAACTGTCAGAACAAGTGACCTAGAAGTGAAGAATTGCGTAAATGTGTCCATACTTCTGTCAAGAGCGGCATCCAATCCATATCGCATAAGATCGCCATTTTTTTTTCGGGTTTCTACTCAAAGCCGTGACGCAAGAATAAATTTTAACGACATTTGGATGCTCACCATGGCCAGCATGCACCTTGAAATGGCCATCGAGGGGTTGGGTTCTTTCATATCGAACCAGTGAGCAGGGTACTGAGATCCACAGTGTTATCTGCCGCCCACCTGAATAATTCGCCTGCGGGAATGTCCAAGAAAGATGGAGTTCTCGACTCTCAACGTGATTTTCAAGCTGGGCGCCCGAATCAAAATCTTCGCGCAACTTTATGAATCCTATGCCCAGTAATGAGACAATGTGCAGAAAGCACCACCAAAACACATCGACAGCCACGCCTAAATTTTTATCTTGTTCTTGGGACCGCAGGTCATCCATCAACGTGGAGAAGCTCATCGAGGTGGAGAAGCGTGCGATGATTTGTTCAGTTGATGACAGGACTTGGAAACCTGAAGCACATCTGAGTTCAAATGCGAGCGAGAAGATGTCGTCTACGGCACTGAATGGCATGACCAGTGGAGTGAATATGAGTTTCGGGTATATCGCATTAAAAGGTTTAGGAATTTACACATTAAATTCAACCCCGTTAGCGCCAGCGCCATTCTTTCTCGGAAGCCACACAATAATGTCCGATAAAGCTATCTCGGATTGGAATGCATGACTCCCAATGTCACGTCCATCTACTTTGACAGACATAAGGAATTTCTTTCCTTCGTCGCCTTGCAAGGCTGAAATGCTCGACGTCAGATCCTCAACTCAAAAATAATTACAAAAGGAAATGCACCTGTTGCCGATAACACACGTAGGTGTAGGTTCATGCCCATTCGAATTTCTGATTCAAAGGTAATTGAAGGTGAAGAAAGAATCGGGACAAAATTGATACTACGCCAGCTCAGTCAGGCTGGCGCTTTTATTCGGGTTATTGGCATTGTATTCTCTCTGTCCACAAACCACACACACATCAAACGACATTGAGCCTGATTTGGTTTATCCATGATTAGGGATTGGCACGGGTAACCCTGGGGTTTTCCGAGCCAACCCGCACCCCTACCCGTGGAAACCCGTACCCATGACCAGGGGTACGGGTTTTGGCAGGTGCGGGTACGGGTTTGTGAAAAACCCCGGGGTTTGGTCATTTTCTGCGGGTTTTTCACTTATTTCCGCTGTAAACCATTTTTCATCTATTTTTTTGGTGTTTTCCAACGGTGAATATTACTATAGTATACCCTACTACTAGTAACCCACTTGAAAACAAGTTAAGATAATATTTTAAGCCCCCCAAAAAAACAATTAAACCTCAAAAACCCGAAATTTTGTACCTACATACATGTTGCATTATGTTCTTTGTAAAATTACTATAAATTCCAAATAAATTAGTGCTTCAAAAGCGTAATATAATGAGTTTTTCCCCCTCCAAACAAACCCGTGACCCGCACCAGGGGTACGGGTTTTTTGAGGGTACAATTTTTCTAACCCCTACCCGTACCCCAGCCCAACCCGTGACAATCCCTATCCATGATAAGGTCACTGACCAAACAGCCAATCATGCGGAAAACAAGCAAGTTTTACTTCCAATGCGCTAATCTTCGGGAATCCCGGTGCCAGAATATGCGTTGTGCCGGTTTGGTGTAGCAACGAAGCGTTGTCTACCTCACAAACTACGCGCTTTCAATCAGGAAAGTTTATTCTTCCGAAATCGCCTCAATTGCGTAGCAATCGCATCGTAACGCTCTAGAGTAGCGAGGCCGGGGCCACCAGCGCCAGTTCGTGATCAGATCATTGGAAGCCGATTCCAAGCCGATTCGGAAATTGCGTGAAGGCTGAAGAATTTGTATACTGATTTCCACCAAATTCGTGGTGTTTTTTTCCCGGACTCCTTCCCCTACTAGCTGGATAGAGCGCCTTGAGAGCAATGAACATGGTAAGTATCGGAGTGCTTGCCAGCCATCTGTCAAAACGGAATCGCGAACTCCAAGTTCATTTCTATCCTTTCTTTGTTAAGGTAATGGCTTATCTAAGACTCGAATAGCCATTCGTTCTTCGGAGAACATTCTCGTCGGGGCCGCGAGGACTGAGGATTTAATTCACTTGACGTCATCCTCGAATTAAGGCCGAACGGGGTAGTATCCCGCTCTTCCTTATATTTTCCAAACTCGCCATAATTCGCAGCTCCGTGAACTCCTCCTCAGTCCTTGAAGGAAAGCCCACTCGAGAAGCCTTCATCAACAGACCATCCAATCCCAAGCTCCCATCGCCAGTTCTTTCTCTGGGAATACAACAAAGCATCAGTTCCCGATGCTTACGCGTTCGGGCCAGCGATCCGGATGAAGAGTGGAGTCCGCATCCTCCTTTATCTTTCGTCAGCTGAATTACTTGTAAAATCGCAGTCCCGATACGTTTCGTATGCTCTCGCTCACGAAGCCATTCATATTACCTGGTTTGCCCCCCACTATGGCCGTCCAAGTGGGGAAGTATTAAATACATATAAATAACGGTGCGCAGAAACATTTCTTGTGCGCGAAAAATATTGTACACTTGCGCGGAAATAAGTTCAGTGCGCGGAAATGTTAGATGTGCGCGGAAATATCTACATGAATGCGCAAAACCTATATTTCATTGCGCGGAAATGTTAGATGTGCGCGGAAATATCTACATGAGTGCGCAAAAACTATATTTCATTGCGCGGAAATATTTTAGGTTGCGCGGAAAAATTCAGTCTACCCACAGAAATTTATGTGGTGCGCGGAAATATGTTCAAGTTGCGCAGAAACGTTTGGCTGGCGCGCAGAAATTATAGTGTCCCAACCATTTTAGGAATGCCGTCGTGCCGTCATTAGGTAATTGATCTAATGTTGGCAGCCTCGGCACTGCAAGGCGGAGTTTGAAATGAAGTAAGGAAGTCCTGATTATCTTTACCTATCTTATCTTATGATATCTTATCCTCTGGTTCGGAGGGTTCTACGAGACCCTGTCGTCCTTGGGCCCTGGATTCCTGCGAGTCCTTCATGATTGAAGACTTGGTATGAAGGCCTTCATGGGGCTTATTAAAAAAAAACACAGCCATCATTGGCTTCATTACAAATTGAAATAAATTTTATTTTCAACTACGACAGACAAGTATGCATTATAAAGTACATGAGTGAAAGGGAAGGAAAGAGAGGAATGTAGCTGTATGGAACCATGGAAGTACAGTCACTATGATGTGTTGCGACTACATTTGAAAAGACTGGGATTGGGAAAGGGAAAGGGGATGCAGAAATGAGCATCAGGCCCACTGTCCGTCACTGTCATGCTCGCCATTGTCGTCAGTGGTGGTCATACCCACTTCCCATCGCCGTCGTCGCCCTGCTGCCACCATGGTCACCCGTTGTCATCGCTGTCGTGGTTGTTGTGGTAGTGTCGTCGTCGTCGTGGCTGCTGTCATGGTGGTCGCCGTTGGTGTGGTCGTCGACGCCGCTGGCCGCCATCATCGTCATCGTGGTCACATCCACAGTCACAGTGGCTGCAGTTGTCGTGATCGCTGTCTGTTGTGGTCATCGTCACGGTTGCTGATTTCCTATGTGCCTGCATCTCGACGAGGGGAGGGGAATGAACCCACGGCCCATCGTTGCTGTCCCCGCTCCCCCCATCGCCATGCTCATCATCATTTTCGCCCGCTGTCGTCGCTGTCGAGGATGTTGTGGTGGTCACGTTGCCATCCTCGTGGTTGCCGACATCATAGTCGCTGCCATTGCCATTGTGGCTGTCATCGCTGCTTGGCCGCAGTTGTTCATGGTCACGGTTATTGCTGTCGCAAATGCCCACATCCCTCGACGAGGGGAGGGGCATTCATCGCGTCGTTTAGGTACCTCTCGCCAGCAAGCGCAGTCCAACGCCCAATCGGTTCAGCCACCACCTGCATACGAGGCGTAGCACGGCGTCGCATACACACTTGTGCTGCTTTCCATGGTTAGAGTCGGAACGGGAAGGTGCTGTGGTGGTGGTGGTTGAACGTTGAATGTCGAACGAATGTTGATAATCAAGCAGATCTCGCTTCATTTCAAACCCCGCCTAGTGTGCCGATATGCCAACAATAGATCAATTATCTAATCACGGCACGACGGCATTCCTAAAATGGTTGGGACACTATAATTTCTGCGCGCCAGCCAAAAGTTTCTGCGCAACTTGAACATATTTCCGCGCACCACATAAATTTCTGCGGACGGTACCAAAATCTTTCGCGCAACTTGAACATATTTCCGCGCACCAAATAAATTTCTGCGGGTAGACTGAAATTTTCCGCGCAACCTAAAATATTTCCGCGCAATGAAATATAGTTTTTGCGCACTCATGTAGATATTTCCGCGCACATTTAACATTTCCGCGCACTGAACTTATTTCTGCGCAAGTCTACAATTTTTTTCGCGCACAAGAAATGTTTCTGAGCACCATTATTTATATGTATTTAATACTTCCCCACTTGGACGGCCATACCCCACAGGTAGTTTTGAAGCCCGAAGTAAAGCGCGCCCAGAGCAGAAATACCGACTCTAATGAAGGCAAGTGCGAAGAAAAGATTTCGGATTTGGCAAAGTACACGCATCAAGCGACCCTAGTCCTCCTCCATCCCTCGGCTGACAATTAATGTTACCAAGGGAAAAGACGTAATTGATTATATTTCGGATCGTTCTCTAGCACCCCTAAGCATCGCTTAAGATTCGCTTCGCTATTTTTCTTGACTTGATTCGTTTATGTAGGAAAAGCAGCCATCAAGCTAGCCAGGTTGTAATTGGTGGAGCCAGGTTGTAGTTGTTGGACCCTGAATCTCGATTAATGGTCAAGTCAAATCCTCTATTTACCAATTCCAAAAATTGATCGGAATTTTCTTTCCCAATACACGCACGGTAGGTGTCTCTCTTACACTCGATCTCCACCTGCAAGGATCGCCTATGTGAGAAGGTGAAGATGCGAGGGACAGATGCCCATGAAAAGGGAAGTTGGCAACCAAATTTTAGAGTTTGGAGGTGAGGGAGGAATGGCAGAGGTTCGCTGGGGGTGCACAATAAGTTGAAGAGGTCTTCGGTTGGAGGCCGATCGTGTAACCCTTGGTAGAACCAGAACCGCAGTTCCAGGACCTTGAGGGACGATAAGTGCCAAAGCAAGTGATGGACTTTTTCATAAACATCCTTATTACCGCCTATGGTGAAACTCTCCAAGAGGAAGGATGAATATTCGATGAGCGATATCATGCTGTCCAGTGGTAAAGCGCAGTTGTCGGAAACCCAATGCTCCAAGGAGGGTAGATACACTGAATCAAAGAATTTCGCGACCGAAGTTGCCTCCTTAATATCCGACAGTTCTAGTGAGCGAAGGTGGGAAGTGATTCTAGTGTTGGGAATGGGGAAGCTGGAGGAGGTATTGATCCAGCGCAACACAATGCGTTCCAAAAGAGGAGACCGTTGTACCAGCTCGATACAGTCGCCAACGCTGATATCGTTCACCTTGGCTGTGGTGAGATTATCTTATAATAAAACGACAATGGTGTTTCCCACGGGGACAAACAGGGTCCTTAAACAGGGTCCAGACAAACAGTTTCCCACGACTTCAAAGCTTCACTCTTCACGGGACCCGTGCGCAAGCACGGGTCCACGGCTAGTTCCATATAATATCGACATATGCTAACGGGAGCTTTATAAGTTTGAGGTACATCGGACTGGGCTTATGATTCATGCTGAATATTGAATAAGAATTGGAAGGTGGGGCGGTCGGCTCTTTAAGAACGAGCCGGCGAACTATATTTCCTTGTGAGGAACCACAAAGACGATGGAGATGACTTGCTGGGAGGGCGAAGTGTACATCGTACCACCGCGCCGAGTGCTTGTTCAAGATAGCCGTCAGTTCATCAACTTTATGGCTGGAAATTCGGCTCGTATCGAGTACGATAGTCAAAGGGAGACTGCCTGAGCGCTCCAACCATTCGGCTACAAGTTGAGGTAAATCGTCATAATCGTTTTCAATGGCGAGCGAACACCAAAGCTCGGGTGTTGCCCAGGCCAGCCGACGCCATTCCTGGCACACTGCCCCAAGAGTGAATGGGCTATACTCCTTGTGGGAAGTGCTTGGCTGGGAATATGCATATTGAATGAATATCTGGGAGGCGATTTCGGGAGGCAATTTGTGGAGGAGGTGATCGTGGTTTCTGTTCATGACCGTTCGAAGAGCGCGACGCTTGACATGAATCTTCTCAATTAACTTTTCGTGCTCTTTGATCTTGTTTTCTAGTTTGATATCTTCGGTGCACGCGATGCAAGGCTTGCCATCCAAAGCGCAGCATTCAGGTCGGAGAGCCCGGTTCTTGTTGCATTGGTTGCATAGGGCTACCATATTGCAATCACGCTGTATACCAGCTTGAACATATCGATTTGGTATATGTTTTTTGAGACTTACAATTACTCGGGAGCAAGGAGTTCAAGGTGAAGCTTTGAAGGCAGCAGCGCTAAACGTTGAACGGTGGCTGGCAAGGTCCTCGAGGTGATGATGGTTGATCAAGTAAATCGATCCCGCACGCGACACTTTTTGTAAGATTTACAGAAATAATTACTCGTACACAATCAGCGCAAAATCAGCGAGCGTCCTCTAAATACAATAAGATATTACGGCACAAAGCTGTATTCCCTAATCACGAGCGCTATGCTTACACGCCCCTATTGATTTATCAATAATGGGGGGACGATTCAGCCCCTTCGGTGCCTCCCCAATCGCGTCCATATATGCTTCGAACGTCAAAATCCCATTACAAGTTCTCAAATCATACCCTTCCTCCACTGGGTTATCCGGAATGGACTCGAGCGCTGTCTTGAACAATTTTCGCAGTGGCACGACCCACTCCGAAAACAAGTCCTGGAAATCTGCCTTGACCAGCGACTCGATGCGCATGAACGCTTCCCAATCGTGGATAAGACGCGCCTTGGCGCGCTGCGCGGTGTCCTTGTACAACCAACCTTTAATTCCTTCGTAAGGGTTCACCAAATCGTGGTGCTTGTCCTTCACGTCATGGTGCACGCAGGCCCAAATGAGGATGTAGAAAAACGACTCAAGGTCGTGCCGATAATAATGCTTCGTATTTTGTGCCAGGAGCTCGGTAGCGAGAAAGGCAAAAGGACCTGCACCGTTTCCGATCTCAAGTGGGTTGGGAATGTCGTGATCTTCCCGAGGACAGGGACCTACTTCCCACCTTGTGAGGATCCCCACGGGAAGGGCGCCGCGCTTGTATACGACGTCCCTCTCTGGTTTCCACCACACCAAACTTTTCTCGCTGATGGCGCCGTGGAGAACCCCACCGGTGTTATAGGCATGATAATGACCTATAAATATTTTAGCTTTTGTGAGGGTGAACAACAAAAGGGCCTCACATTCCAAACAATCCAGGAAAACCGCTTTGAAATTCTCGATACTCCGAACCTCCCAAAGCGTTCTGTAATCCTTCATCACTGACACGTGCAGGGCTTTCTCCTCTATGACCCGATTTGAAGCTGGGACGATGTTCATCTTCGTCCATGGAATGCCGACATCCTCTGCAGAAAAGACCTTGCAGAAGTGCAGCTGTGGAAGATGGTCGCGCCATTCAGACACCTGCCTGCGGAGGGTATAAACGAGCTCGCTTTCATGTGGTTGGGATACAGGTAGCCAGCCCATCTTCAACGCCTGGTATTCACCGGAGATGAAGCCCTTTGCCCACCCCTCGCGGACGACCAAGGTGTTGGTGCCGTCGCCAATGACGCCGCTGAAACCGTCGACCCAGGCTTCGATGATGAAGAAGCGAGTGTCGGAAGTTTTGTCCTTTGGGGTTTTCGGAAATACCAAACAGAGGTCATCGACATAGTCGTCTGGTCGAGTAAGTGGTATAAAGTCGAAATACGAGTCAGACTCTCTTCGGCCGCGGTCAACGAGGGATTTGAAGAAGGGATTGAAGCCTGCATGTTGCATGTCGCATTGGTTTAATGCGAAGAGGACGAGGGCAAGATATTTAATCCCGCCTTCTGACAGAAAGTCGACGGAGATGGTTCGTATGACAGCGTTGCGATCGAAGTACCACAGAGACACACTCCCGACATCGAAAAAGAGGCCAGTAACATATGAGCGGTCGCAAACGTGAGCGAAGGTTTCCACGGCGTAGCTGGCGAAGCGCACTTGGTCGTCGGTGAGATCGTTGGTTCGTCTGACTCTTTTGGACCGGTGAAAATCGCGATCGTCACGATCGTTGTGCAAGTGTTCCTCGGACCTTTGGCGCTTAAGGGTAGTCGATCCAGAAATAGCTAGGTCGGGCGTGTACCGGTGGGAAGATAACACATTTTCGGCGGTCCGATACCCACCTGCAGGATGAGTTGGGCCTCCTTTTCGGTAGGTAGCTATCTTCTTGATAGTGCTGAATTCTGCGAACGCCTTGATCCCCTCCCACTCTGGCGCACCGTCATATCTGGATTTCCTGACACGGACTAATGCTGGGTCGCGCAACGCAAATAAGCTTTCCATCTCGTTTTTAAACTTCGAATCCCAAAAGGCATCGTCGATATTCTTGGGCTCGAGCTTGAAATGAGCGTAGACCTCAAGGAGAAGGGTGGAGGCGAGAGATCGGAAAGCAGTGTGCAGATTAGGACGAAAGACACGCTCCTTGTGGTCGAACGCGGCTTGGTACCGATCGAGGATACTCGGAGCCAACTTCCAATCATGCGAAAGAATCGCATCCACCTTCTCAGACGGTAGGCCCCAAATATGATGGACGAACTCCTCGATTGATATGTCTTCATGTAGATGCTTCGAAAGTATTTTCTGAAGGTCCTCTAGATAACGAGGATGTCTCTCTTCACTTTCGTCCTTCCGCGCAAGAAGGCTGAGTGCTGTGGAGGCTAACGCAGTGGTGGTTAGTAGAAGAACAATTGCAGCGGAAAAAGCACTCACCCCACGAATAATCATCAGCATCAGGACGACAGTATTCGAATTTCAGGGCGGGACGAGAGTCTTCCATAATGGGCGGGGAGGTCAAAATATGAGCGGAACCCATTTTCTGCAAGCTCCTTTATAAATCATCAACTAAAACTGGGCCAAGTTCAATAACCGACGGTGGTAATTCTTCCCTCTGGCCCACCTTTGTTTGAGTGGCCATGGGTGACGGTTGTGACATGTTGGGCCAAACCTCAAAGGATTTAGAGAACAAAATAACAATCGCGCGGTGGAACTACCAGGACAATGGCTTTTTTATGGTTGACGCCATGACACTTTCGGCGTCCCCGAAATCTATGGAAATCTGTTATACTTTGAAATTAATCGTGTATTGATGCTCGTCTATCACAAGCCTTGCTCACCAGTACGAGGGCGCGTATAGCACGAAATCGTCAAGAAATCTCACAAGTTGAACTGGTTCAAGGCAGCTTCGCAACAAAGCGACTTAAGTACGACACGGATAACTCGGTGTTGGTGAAAGCATAAGCGTGTTTGATACGAAATCGACATGGAATATCATAAGTACGCATACCATCGGTTCCGCCACAATCATATCACCCTGCACCAACGAGCGCCGTTCAAAAACCTCCAGATTAGAAAGTAACAGGGCGGTGTGCGACGAAGGTCGAGCGGAACTTGGTCACACGATGAGGAAGGGGGAATTTCAGGTTGGGGACAAGGAGCTGCTTGATGTATGGGCGGCGGAGGTCCTCGGTCTTCTCGACCTCGACGACACGGAGGATCTAGTTAAGAAAATCAGCCCATGTTCCCACCAGCCTCATAATAAAGAAAGCGTACGTGAATCGACCTGAAGCGGGCACGATGCCTGGCAGCCATGTCCTGGTAAAGGCTCTTGACAGCATCGGCACGGGAAAGGTCACGGAACTCCTTGTACATGTTGTGGGTTCCGGAACGGGAGTCGTACCGGAGCCAGATTCCGAAGTTCTTCTCCTTCAGAGGCTTCTTTTCGTGGATCTATTAGGGAAGAAAGTGCAAAAGCGGACAAGAAAATTGTAACGCAAGAGCCCTAAAGTCAGCAATCCCATTCCGCCTGCCTCTTGAGGGCTGCAAGGGATATCAAAGTGATACATACGACATTGACACCGATGATTTCGCCATTGGCCTTCTTGACCTTTTTCAATTTCCTGAAAGAACAGTATGAAGATAGCCTCCATGAAAATTTAACGCGAGCCGCACCTTAGGAAGTACCAGAAACGGGACTTCGCAACGACCTCGTTGGGCGCAAAGATGCGCATGCGGTAGATTTTGGGGGTCGGGTCCGACTCAGTGGCCAAATGGCGGCCGACGACTTGGAATTCTTGGAGACCCATTCTGTAGGCAAATGAAGAAAGCGAATGAGTAAAATGTCAAAATCGGCGAAAGCTCCGTCATCCAAAGTCGAAAGCATCCATCCATCGATTTTCTTCGGTTATTCCTTCCAACAAGCGACAAAACAAGCTCTAGAAACCTTCCTGTACGCCGAAAATCAGATCGAGAAACTCACGTTGTCGAGGATTGTCTTGCGGATGGATGAGGCTCGACGTCGCTGGATTTGTGTAGACAACTTCGGGAATGATGTTTGTCCGTAATTGGTCAACCTCGGCATCTCGGCAATCTTATAGTATATAAGTACTTCAAAAGATAGATTTTGATGCGATCGGAAGAGTTACAATTACAGAAGAACATATTGGACCAGAAAGCTAAGAAGATGCAATGTGCGGAAAGAAACCCGGCGGAGAACTCTAGGGGGCGGAAGGAAAGGTGAAAGACATTCGTCTAACCAATAGCCATATCCGTGACATCCGCAACTTTCGACGATGCTGCTGCCGCCCCGCCACCGTTCGGACGCATTGAAAATATAACATCTTTGAGCACCTGGGCAATAAGGCCATGTTGAGCCTCAACCGCGATCTTCGTACTGGAAAATGGAAATTTATTGAGAAGGAGATCGAGCAACAACGCAATTACGAACCTATCCTTGACGCCCTTTGTCAATTGATTATCTTCCCTCAGCTTCATCAGGTCTTTCTCTTTTTGCTGAAATGAAAGAAGAATGAGTCGAGAAACGGCGGTAGGAATATAATGTGCCTGCCTTCTGCGCAGCTGTTAGGACATCTTTATCTTTCACCGTTGGGACAAGAGGCCTCGTTGTTGCGACAATGTTTTGGGCCTTCGCGAGCTTCTGATGTAGATCTGCCAGCTGAGCGACAGCATACGCTCGGTTCTGTTATTGTGGGTCAGTATCAAAGCATCCTAGAATATTTGGAAAGTGCACAAACCGAGACAAGAGGACTCTGACTCAGAGTGTTGACCCAATACTTGTTCCACAGCATGGCCAAGAGATCGTTGTCGAGAGACGACTTGAATACCTCAACGTCGAGTTGATAATATTGGTTCGCATGGACACCAAAATCCTCGATTTTACTCAACGGAATCGATTGATACTCGGACTGGGAGACATTTGGGGGGGTGTAGCTTTCGGGGTATGTGCGGAAGGCTCCGATGTCCACCTTTCCTGCAGAGATGGTGCGATTGGGATCAATCTTTCGCAAACGTCAGCTAGGTTTGCTACGATGGAAGAAGCACTTACAACTACGGCGACAAAAGGGTCCTGGTAGGTTTGGTTATTGATCTGTGTATTGACATCGATCCCAGAAAGCCAGCAACCATAGCCGGGATGGGAGTGATACCAGCCAATGGCATGTTCCAATCTTCCCGCCTGTTTTGCTTCGTTAGCCCATATCCAGATTTTGAAAGATTGAAAACACACACCTTTTCGCTTTGACTAATGTATTCAACCATGTACTCGTTCGCCTCATTGGCTGCATTGACGCGCGTCTCGGTCCCTTGCACCGGTAGCGCGAACGAATCCATAATCACCAGCGACCGCCCTATCACTTTCCCTTGCATAAGACCCATAATCTCATATGGTACGCCAGAGCGCGCATGAATCACCTGAAAGATCATTGGATCAGGCAAGCGCGCACGCGAGGCGACTCGAAACAGACCATCTTAATCAAGGCAATAGCAGAGATCTTGCAAGACTTGAAGTAATGTGGGCTAACGCAAAAAGGATATCAGCTTTAAACTACTGCAACAATGGCAGACGAGACGTTACTCTTGCTTCCAAGGCTCCTCATCGTTGATTTTCTTATCCGCCTTCGCATCATAGCGATATATCTCGTCTTCAGGGGACACTTCGCGAATGTCGTTCTCCAAGGAGAACGTCTTCAAAGCAGTTCTGCTGCTCGACATTATGGACAATGGGCCCTTCGGCCTTTATGAAATGTCTGGTGATGAGAGTCGATTCAGATTAGGGGAGTTGTTTGTTTGGTTCAGGATTTCGAAACAAACAGGCTAACCGAACTTGGCAGAAGGGCACGAAATTGAGATTCCAACTTGTTCTCACTCGCTGTTTGCTGTTCTGGAGCTAAGTATGTCACTTGGTTGCTCAGTGCAGACCTTAGGACGTGAATTATCCGAGACAATGTGTCTTCAATTCTGGGGAATCACCTTTGGCCATTCTGATGCACCTCTGGTCGGTCTCGCGGTGTATTCTGCTCGTACTAGCTCAGGCTTGGAGGTTTCTTTTCTTTTGCAAATGCTCGAGCGATGAATTCACTTTGGTAATAAAAGACTGGCAGGCCTCTCTGTGAAATAAAAGGGAGAACAGGAGATTTTCACGGAAACTTTATTCCCGGCCTTCTTTCGCCACCCCCCAGCTTCGCTGTCGATGGAGTTCATGTGACTGCACCATGCCCCCACCCATCGCGGATGGCCGCAACAGGACGAAAGCTAGTTGTCCAAGTTAGTCTCTTCCTACTCTATTTTGTGTCTGTTCCGACAATGATCATCACGCAAGCTTCTGCGCATCGGCAAACACGTGGAGCCCCCCGAGGTATAAAGATTAGTTTTGGGGGCGGACCCTAATCTTTCGACATTTTTGCGCCTCTCAGAATGGCCCTCGAGGTCTCTCTCAGCGTCCGTAATCTGCTGGCCTATGTCCTCGCCATAGGCACCCTCTCGCTGTTGTATAAACGCGCCAGGAGGAAAGCTACGCCCCCGCTTCCACCTGGTCCGCGAAAACTTCCTCTTCTCGGCAACCTGTTCGACTTCCCTTCAAGCTTCGAATGGCAAACCTTTCAGAAATGGGGAAAACAGTATAGTTTGTCTGACTCCTCGCTCTCGATTCCTCTCATGTATTTAATGATCTTTTTAGATTCGGATATTCTTCATTTGAGGGCCGCTGGTACATCCTTAATTATCCTGAATTCGGTGAAGGCCGCTGATCTTATGGAAAAGCGTTCGTCTCTGTACTCTGGACGGTATGGCACCTCTCCAGCATTTAAAATTCCACGCTAATGCTGTAATCGCTAGACCCAAGTTTACTCTTGTCAATAAAGTGTAAGGAACCTTCCCAAGAATCGATGTCACCATTCTTATCTATCTTTTAGAATGGGCTTTTCGTGGCTCCTTCCTTTCATGCCATATGGGACGGCGTGGAAAGAGCGGCGGCGCCATTTTATGCGCCACTTTCATCCGACCAACGAGAGGGGCTACAAAGGCCCCGAATTCAAGTATACCCGACGTCTTCTTCTCCAACTCCTAGAAGATCCTGGAAGCTACATGCAACATGTCCGACAGTGGGTTGTCTGACGACTCGGACCCGTAATCTCTTTTTGACTTGGCCCGAATTCAGCGCTGTAGGCGGCATTCTCCATTCCGCCACATACGGAACGGAAACTGAGCCTTTCAATGACTCTTACATTAACCTGGCCGAAGAAGTAAGCGAGCACTTATCTGATAGTGCTATTCCCACCGCCGTTCTGCTGGATTCGATGCCCTATTTGCTACCAATTTTCTCCCGTATCCTTCCTGGATCGGTGTTCAAGAAAACGCGATTACAATGGGAAGAATTAATTTCTAGATTTCGCGATGATCCATTCTGCAGCATCCAGCAGTTGAGGGTGCGATCGAATGTTTTTTCATCTCCTTCCACCGATACTGATCTTAGCCTTTCGCAGATGGCAGGTCACGCAGAAGACTCCTTCGTTTTGCGCTCTCTTGAAGATTTGGGTGCGGCAAAAGAAGATATGGCTCAACACGCGATTATAAAAGACGTTGCAGGAGTTGTGTTCATAGGTACATCCAGCGCCTCGTTTCGAGGCCCAGGTTACTAAGAATCATTTCAGGTGGATCAAGTACCCTCAACGCCGTGCTTCATACCTTTTTTCTCGCGATGACATGTTTCCCTGAAGCTCAAAGTAAAGCTCAGGAAGAACTCGACAGAGTCATTGGCCGAGGACGTCTACCCGAAATCGAGGACCAGCCCCACTTACCTTACGTGGAAGCTTTACTAAAAGAAATCCATCGGTGAGGATTCTTCCTTGTTGTCTTAGTTTCATTTCTAACTGAAGTATATTCAGATGGCGACCGGCAGGACCACTAGGCAAGTGGCTATTTCTTCGGCGTTTTGTCCGTGCCTGACCATAACCCCCTAGGAATCCCACATTTCTTAGAAAAAGACGACGAATACAAAGGTTATCATCTACCTGCACAATCTATCATCATTGCCAACGCCTGGTATTCGCCCCATTACTTGTTTCAGCCTTCAGCTAACCCCACAATTCAGGGCGATGATGAATGACGAGGCCGATTATCCGAATCCTGAAAATTTCAACCCAGAAAGGTATTTGAGAGACGGCTATCCCGACCTCTCTGTACGTGATCCAACCTCTCTCGCATTTGGCTTTGGCCGTCGGTAAGTTTCTTTAGTATACCTCGCTTCTTGCCTTGGTCTTACGTGACTTGAAAACGCTTAACTGATAGAATCTGCCCCGGAGCACACATCGCAAACTCCATGTTATGGGTTATCGTTGCATCTGTTCTTTCAACCTTTGATATTTCTAAACCCATCGACAAAAATGGGGTCGTCATTGAGCCCAGCATGGAGTACCATTCCGCAGTGACATTGTAAGCATCTCGCGCTTGTCTTTCGCCAAGGTCTCACGCACATTGAAACAGTCAACCATTGCCTTTTAGGTGTGCAATTAAAGCCCGCCATGCTGCGGTCGAAAGCCTCATTCGGGCGGATGTCGCTACTTTTGATTTGAACGAGTAAATTTTGAATACTTACACTACTAACTCATTAGTTATGCTTGCTGTAGAATCGCCGTAAGGCAGATAATTACCTTGGACGTCAGCTCAAAGTGGATAACTAAGATGACAACCTTTTGGAAACTTCGTAATGACAGCTCGTCATCCAGTTCCGCAGGCGATAAATTTTTTCTATGAAACGTCAGATAAAGACATCGGTTCCTGTTCACAGAAGTTCGGTCGTCGTGGTGTTTCGCCGTCCCATGGTGCTTACGTCCTCTCAGGTGGTTTATCCAGTTCTCCGAGGCCACTAGGCGGTCAGAAAAAAGGAATGTCAAGCTCAACTCTCAGCTGCGCATGAGTATCGAGATTTCCCTCCGTAGTCGCATTACGGTCGTACTGAAAATTATCAGGACCGCCTGCGCAAGTATCCCATTCTTTACGGTTGATAGTACAGTCTGATTAACTTGCCATTGGGGACAAGGTTAGCATTTTAGATTGGTACACGGATCAAAATTTCATGTCACTGGTTCTTCATATCATCGGGGAGTGGAACTGTTATTAGCCTGCTCGGGTTTTTCCAGCAGATACTAGGTCGGCTTTCATCAGCTAAGGCTTCTTATTCAATGGGTCGCTTTTGGGATCTGAGGCTTGATGTGCCGTTGAACGCACCTCAGCCTTGCTTATTGACTAAAAGACCAGCGGTGTGGGGCCCCATCCGCGGCAACCAGAGGAGGCCCCCTGGGAAACCGAGCACGCTCAAGCTAATCGAAGTGCCTGGTCTTCCAGGATGTTGGGAGAACCAAAGAATCCTTGAGGGGCCCGGGCCTTTCATCCCAGAGATTAAACGAGGTACGAAGTGCGCGCCAAGATAAAAATGCGTCTTCCGGGTTTAATGGAACCAAGTTGGGGAGTAAGAGACAAAAATTCCTTAGGGATACCATCGATGCAAATGGCATCAAGTCGCCTTTGCTTTCGGAAACATTCTTGTGGATTCCAGATGTTTAAAGTAAAGCAGCCTGCTGAATGAGATATCGGGTCAAAGGTTTCGAGAGAGATAAAGAAGTTATGAATTGATATCCTGTTACGGATGCATGCTCATACGCACCTCCAACCACGAATTTCAATTTCATCGATGAGCCTTTGCGATAGAAGGAAGAAATCGCATCCAGACGGGGTTCGCTGTCTTCATTTGGCCCACAAAGGTCCCTAATACCTAGTGTAATTTGCAATAACAACAAGCTTCTCTGTGCAGACGGAGTTGAAGATGAGGATGGAAGGCACTGCCCTCGCGATCGCGGCCCTCAGTCATTCCATCTGTCCGCCGTATTTCCGAGCAGCACCAATGACTTGTGTGTTTGCGTGCACTAGGGACTGACCGCTCCGAAGAGAGATTCACAATTCCAATATCTAAACGAACGAGGAAGAATTGCAATCATAACTCGCTGGAGGAGCACGAATTGATAGGACATCCGAATAGACGCTCACCGAATAGGGGATCCTTTAGTCGGCATTCAACAGCTGATATTGTTCCCCCTCCTTCCGCAATAAACCTTCGATGATTTTCATGGCTTCGATGACCCTTTCCTCCTCAAGTCTTTGCCCGACAACTTGTACACCCACGGGTAAACCATGCATTGCAACAGAGTCGTAATCCGCGTATGCCCCGCGTTCGATCGCGTTGCGATCTCGGGGGCTGTCCAATCGATCCAACGTCCCATCAACATGTGTGATTGGCAAGACGCCGGCAGAATAATCCAACTACGCAGAGGTAGTAAGCAAGGGGAATTATCGGTATGAAATGGAAAGGTTACCAAGTTAAATAAGAATGTATAACCACATGACGAAAAACCATTTTTCATTCCCCCATGTGGGACAGCGGGAAGCGCGTTCGGGACTGTGAGCACGAAATCAAGTTTTTTCTCCTGCCAGAATGCCCACCACTGGGCTTTGTATTCTTCTCGTTTCGCGACGAGGGGCCAGAATTCTACAACGGGTTTCGCGTGCCATCCATCGAGAAGGCCGGCGTATACTTCATCTCGCTTGATGTACCTAACGTATAACATATATAGCTTGCGTAGGAAGGATGGAAGGCCAAACATCCGCATAGCTTGCACCATGCCTGGGTCGTTGGATTCGAACGCTCGCATAGGAGCTGTCGCCGTTTTTCCGCCATCAGCGAGGATAAGCCGGGAGCCGAGCTTTAAGCCTTCATAGGGGCTTGGTGGGTTTCTGGAGACGTACGACGTGTAAGTTCCAGGTGAATCGAAGGATGCTCACGAAACTTACATGTCAACAACTTCATGGCCGTATTTTCGGAGGGTATCGACCACAAGGTCCAAAGCCCGCTTGCACGCTGGGGAAGGAAGTACAACACCTGAGTACAGGTCAAGATCAGTGCACAAGGAATATTTGAAGCAGAAAATTAGCAACCATCGTCCCACATTACACCCCATGTTAATGGCTTCTTGGTTAAGTCGATATTTCTCCAGGGAATCGGGAGACACTGAGAATAGAATAAATATCCCGTTCTTGAACAAAAATACTGACACACCGAATGATCGTATTTCCAAGGCTCCATGCTCACAATAGCCTTCCAAAAATATTCGAGATCTTCCAAAGTGCGGGCCATAGGAGAATATACGGGGGCCACGCCTTCCTGACCGGGCATACTTGTACTGCTCCCCATCTTCAGAAAACGCCCAATAGACGCCTTGACGGTGTAAACGCCAGAATAGTGCGCTGGAACCCTTACAGAGCCTGCAACGTCTGTTCCGATCCCGATGCGAGACCCTCCGTACGCAAGAAGCGCAGCTTCGCCGCCTGTTGACCCTCCGGGACTATGCGTTTGCTTGTGTGGGTTGATCGTTCTCCCAAATACATCGGACGCGGATTCGAAAGACAGGAGGGTGATAGGGACATTGGTTTTGACAAATGGAACTGCTCCAGCATCCCGCAACAGGCGAACGAGGGCTGAATCCTTCTGGGCTGGCCTTCCAACCCACGCTGTATAACCGATGCACCCGTCCCAGTCTTTGACCCCTACGGTCTGTTCAACGGTTCAATAATCCCGATTCAACAAGTTGGTGGGGGACGCACGTCTTTCAGGCTGACAGGGATTCCCGCCAATGGGCATTGCGTGTTACTCTCCCTCGCCCAACCCATGGCGGCAGAGATCATGACTTCCGTCAGGCAATTGGTTACTTCATGGGCCCTAAGCGCCTTCTTGCCATAGGCCGTGAGGATTTCGACAGCATCCTGCTTCCCAGACTGTACCTGCTTCACCAATTGCTCGACGTTCGTACTTAGAATTTGTTTATCCAGTCCATTGATTGGTTCACGGAATATCGGCGGTAGAGATCTGATCCTTTCTCTCCGTTCCTCTTGCTTTGCCTGACTGAGAAAAAAAAAGACTTGAATCCGAGATCTATTATGCCGAACTGAATGCTCACCACGCGCGACGATGACTGAGCCAAGGGAAGAGCATTGGCAACGTGCTCCAGGAAAAGTGTGGTCACTATCTCCGGTTACCTGGCGGACCGCCTGGGCCGGCTCCCCCAAGATTACTTTGTCCCAGATTTTCCAGTGCTATCATCCCATCCACCATGGTTAACGTACCCAAGCTCAAGCTCAACAACGGCAACGAAATCCCTCAAGTCGGGTGCGCATTTTTTTTTATTCGTAAGATAATCCCATGAACATTCAATTTAGGTTCGGTCTCTGGAAGGTCACCGAAAACACCGCAGATGTCGTCTACAACGCCATCAAGTCAGGATATAGGCTTTTTGACGGCGCATTCGGTGAGCTCCCTCCGTGTTTCCGCTGTGCCCAGTTTTAAGACCTCGATGCCTCGATGATAAAGATTATGGGAATGAAAAAGAGGCCGGTGTAGGTGTCAAAAGAGCTATTGACGAGGGAATCGTAAAGCGTGAGGATCTTGTAATCGTCTCCAAACTCTGGAACACTTTCCACGAGAAGGAACGGGTTGAACCCATCACCCGCGAGCAGCTGAAATGGTGGGGCATTGAGTACGTCGCAGAAATTATGCCCATCGTCACCGACGCAGCTAACACCCACTGTTTCAAGTTATTTCGATATCTTCTATATCCATTTCCCAGTGGCCCTCGAATATGTTGATCCCAAGGATAGTTATCCTTCAGGATGGCATACTCTTGATGGAAAAGTCCGCCAGAGCAAGGCCAGCATCCAAGAAACCTGGCAAGCGATGGAACACCTCGTCGACATTGGCCTCGCGAAGTCGATCGCAATCTCCAATTTCCAAGGATCCCTTGTGATTGACCTCCTCCGATACGCCCGAATTCGGCCTGGGATTCTCCAGGTAGAGATTCACCCTTACCTCGTGCAGGAGGAACTAGTTCAATTCGCCAAATCTGAGGGTATCGTCGTCACTGCTTACTCCTCGTGCGTATTATTTTTGCCTAGGTTGCCTTCTTGCACTGAACACCCATTGCCTCATTAGTTTCGGCCCGCAGTCCTTCGTTGAATTGGATTGGGACAAGGCTATTAAATGCCCTAGGCTCATTGAGCACCCCGTCATCACCGAAATTGCATCCAAGCACAACAAGACTCCGGCGCAGGTTCTTCTCCGCTGGGCGACGCAGCGCGGTCTCGCCATCATCCCCAAAGCGAACCACCCTGCGCGTGCCCACGAGAATCTTGATTCGGTCTCTTTCGATCTTCAGCCAGAAGAAGTCCAGGCTATCTCCAACTTAAATAAGAATATACGATTCAACAACCCTCCGGATGTGAGTTCTCTTCAAACATCGATGCGTCCGATTCTCAGGCTGATATTCACGTCAGTACCTCGATAAAACCCTTTACATCTTCGCTTGAAAGGCTATAAATCAAAATTTGCTGTACTAGTTTAACAAATTTTCAGAATGGATTTGTATCCCAACTTCCAAGTCGTTCTTTCCTCGATCAAACCATACTTTGTGAAGAACTGTTTTTGATAAGTGCTCAATATGTGGCGTTGACATCGGTATTTTCCGATAGCCTCATTCACGGCTGCGCTCAAAGCCTTTCCCACACCTGTAACCGTTTATCCATCATCATATCATCGCTATCTACCTGCTTCTACGATTGCACCAATAATGCCTAATAATCAAGTAAGCAAAATCAATTTATACCGGGCTCAAAATCCTTGATTGACATTTCTGGACTCTTAGAACGACAAGATCTGGGAATGCGTGAGTAAATATCAGCACTTCCCATCGAAGTTAGCAGGGGATGAAGATCCTTGGCAAGCTTTGCTTGAGAGTTTGATTAAAGAAGACAAGATTCGATGCAACGCATGGAAGGATGAAGTTCAGAACCTGCTAATCTTTGTGAGCACCTGCCTTCAAGCACTTTTTTGTGTCGGATTTCAATGCACATCCTCTGTTATCTGTCACATCTAGGCTGGCCTCTTTTCAGCGGTTGTAACTGGACTTCTGGTGGAATCATACAAATTTCTACAAGAAGATCAGGAAGAGAAATTGGTTGTGCTCCTCACAAAGATTGCCTTGAAATTTGACGCCATCCCAACAGATAACATGATTTCATCCCAAGCCAGTTTCTCACCCTCAAATTCTGTGGTTCTCGTCAATACCCTGTGGTTTCTTAGCCTCATGCTTAGTTTATCCACAGTTCTCTTTGGCACAACGTCGTTGCAGTGGCTAAGGGAGCACCAGCACTATGGAGAACCACTCACGCCGGAAGAAGCAGTTGCAATATTTCACATGCGTGCCGAAGCCCTCGAAAAGTGGATGGTTCCTGAGATTTTTTCAGCCCTCCCTTTACTCCTGCAAGCAGCACTCATACTATTCCTTATTGGCCTGATTGGGTTCTCATTACTGGTTTCACAAAACATGGTCATTCCAATCACTCTCGCAGTATCTGTGGGATTCACACTCGTCCTTGGTATTGCGACGACAGTATTACCAACGATTCAAGCTTTTTGGACCTCAAACCCTTGTATGCGCTCAAATGCCCGTGTCCCCTCTCCATGTCCCTATAAATCACCACAGTCATATGTCTTCCGGTGTCTGTCCACACAGTCCCCAAGGGTGTTCACTTTGCTTCTCACTATATCCCGTGGATTGCGATACCTATTTTCTTTCAAGATCTATCACCTCATCCACAAAGTTTTTCAGTGTGAATCCGACCCCCCCAGAAATCCTTTTTCCGAACTTCCAGCTCATTACTTCCTTGAATCTTGGAGTCAGAATTCATGGCTTGAGCTTGATCGCTCATGGCTGGTGATTCGCGATGCACATTTTGAGGTCATGAACCCCAATTTCACAGGCCTTCCACACATGGACGACATGAGGACATATTTTATTGTGTATGACAAGGTTCGCGCTCTTTCCTCAGCTCTAAAACGAAGAGAGCAACCTGCACAGTCTCTTTGTACCATTTACAACTGCTTCCACAACGTACTTCTTTCCATCTTGAACTCGAACTTCAAGCAGACATATAAAATTAAATGCTTTCGGGAATCCTTCCAAGATCTCCTACCAATTGATCTTCCAGATCGTCGACGTTCCATTAGCCATATTCTCGATTCCCCATCCATCGAGGTACTTGCAGATGAAGTATTAATCATGTTTTTGAGCCTTCCCGGTATGAGGCTAAAAAACCAACGAACACAGAAGCTTAATGTCCTTGGGGTCCACTACCTTGAGCTCTGCACACGCATGCTAGGAAGTCTGTATGGCCATGGGGAGCCCCAGATGTTGAAACGGCCTAGGATCAACCTGGGAACCAACTTTTTCCAGACTTACTATCGAGAAATGCTTGATCAAAATCTGAACCAAGTCAATCCAGAACATTTCAAGGGTAGTTCAACTCTCTATTCAACGAATCAGATCATGCTAATCTCTGTGGTCCCTTTAGTGTTCTCTCGACAAATTTTGCTGATCCTGGAACGCTTTTTCCGGACCATAAACAGACACAAGATGCAAGGTGATGACGATGTGCTCCGCATATATGATTCAAATCAAGATTTATTTGGGTTTATTCATCTGGGATCAGTTATTGTCTGCCATGCATCTAGGGAGGGAGGCAATTTTAACATGGTTCAAACAATCTTCCAGGCGGTACCATCCAACCTGACATCTATCGCACACACTGTGGCCCCACAGTCACTTTCCTTTCCATTTTGTGCAGCAGTAATTTTTGCGAATTACCTCTCACCATGGTGTGCAATTTTGCAAAGCATGAGAATCCAACCAGATGTGATCAAATTAATACATCGCCTGTACATCGATTTGGCGGAGTACGAGAAAGAGAGATCCAGGTCAACACTAGGAGAGTTCTATTCGAAACTTTACATTACCAAAAAGGAAACAGGTCGAGAGGAGCCTATATCCCTCCGAACTCGAGTCAATGGGGTATCAATCACATTGATAAATCGCCAGAATGCCTGGAAGGAGCCTTACAGTGAATCTTTGGTCCCGACGGAGGAAGATGAAGAAATCTACCTCAAACAATACTTCCGAACTATGTCGCAGGCTCGCCTTGGACATGTAGTCCACCTGGGTCATTCAGCGGGCATGCCAGCACCTTCTTCTCATCTCACAACCATGGCCACCAGGATCAATAAAGGCCAAATTGAAATTGTATGATGATACAAAGCCATAGGGCCCCTCGGATGGATTCAATACCGGACTTCGCATTTGTTTTTTTTGGCATCAAGAAAGTTATTGAGCATGACTCGGGAATCCAGGTCCGGGTCCCAGACTCCAAGTATCGTAAATACCGTTTTTGATGGCGCATGGACAGGAGATCGGAGATGGTGTAATTAGTTGCCAACGATATGGTTAGAAGACAATTCCAAGAGGATGGCAGCTCGTGAGGATACGGGTGGGATGCAAGAGAATGGGACAGCCATACTTACACTCGGGCATGGGCGCGGGTAATGATCCATAAAATTCTAAGATCTTAAAACAGAGGTTATAACCCTGCAGAGTGACGATGCTTCAAGTTACCTTGCACATAGTAAAGTCCTCGTCGAGTAGGGGTTAGGATGGTTACATAGCACAGGAGCTTGGTCCCAGCCGCAAGACTCATGAGAATATTCATATGTTGCCGTTGGAGCAGACGATCTGTTATAGTCAGCGCAGTGGTGAAATCGTGGCAGCAAGGCCGTTATGGCGTCGTACCGGCAAGGATGTGGCACAAAGGGGCATACAGAAATCTGCGTGCCACCTGCGGTCACCTGCGAGCGGCCTATTCGCAGATGACCGCAGGTGTCTCACAGATACTCTCCAGTCTCGCAAGTGTAACGCAGATTCTCACAGAGTTTTTTAGAGGGGTTTGTAGATAATCGACCAACTTTGAACTGGGAGCATTCTCCTGGATAGGAATTGCATTTCTACCCGCCTCATGACCAAGTATATGAGATACAAAACATCCCACAATAAGTAACTGCACCAGGGGACAGGGCTTTGTCCAAGCTTTGTCCCTCCTAGATACTTACTAAAGCTACATATTTTAACTCGTGTATCTACAAAAATTATTCATCGCATTAAAATCTCGATTGTTTCAGCTTCAAGCAAGTATTTCAAAACCACAAAACCATTGAGGATGTTTGCTGTTAGCGAATTGACCGCAGTGGACTCGCAGATGTTTCTTTTGTGCGCAGATGCTCGCAGGTGTGTCTCGCAGGTGTGTCGCAACTGGTGCGCAGGTTGCACGCAGGTGGATGCAGGTCACGCAACGGGCGCCAATTGTCGCAAGTGTATCTTAAATGTATCGCAGGTGTATCTCAAGTGTACCGCAATGCTCTCGCAACTCCGCAGGTTATAAGTATGCATGTGTTTGATTGTGCACACAGTTTTCGTGTATGTAAGACGATTCTAATGTAGTAAATTGTCGAACTCTAAGGTTCTTAAATCCCTTTGCTTACACCTGGCGACATAGAAGCTTGTTTTGACCAGTGAATGCCTTAAACTCCGTCTGTTTTAATTTTTTCTGGGGTTTCTTCAAATAAGTGAGGAACCAAAAAGGTTCTGCGCTTGTAAGACGAACATGGCGAGTTCGTTCAAGTGTTTAGTTCATTCCAAATTATATACACTGATATCGAAGAAAGCAATTTAGATCACCAGTGACAAAACATAGGGTTTGAGGAAATCGGAGTGGAGATTGGCTGGAATGTATTCAAGGCACATTCAATTTGTGCGAGCTCCCGGCGCTCGTTTCCAACACTGTATTTTCTCCAGCTCGGAACTAATTACTCCACTATTTCCGGAACCAACCTCAGTCATCAGTCACCTCTATGCCAGTCACTAGGAACCCAAACCATACCCACATCCCAAGAATCCGAGGAACAGGAGGGACAAACGTCAAACTAATTATAAACCCCACACAGATAAAATTCTCCTTACTCACTCCCAATCGTACATTCCACTTCATAAATGCTTCGAGCAAATTGACATGTACAGGATAACTTCATTTCATCACATCCCGAGCATGTACCCCTTCGCATAAGTAGGAAATGGGGCCTCTCACAAAAGTTCGCAGATGCTCGCAGATTGCGCACGACTGAATTCATCTGCACGCAAGTGACCGCAGATACCTGTTTTCCGTTCGCAACTTGCATGCAACCGGTGCTCGCAGGTGACCGCAGGTGGCACGCAGATTTTCCTGTGCCCGGCACAAAGTTGTGCACAGCCACTATCAGTATCTAATCTACTAATCTAAGTACTGTAATAGGCCTTGCATACACCGTACTCACTCAAAATAGGTTGAAAATGGGCCGTCTTGCTATAAAAGCGGTTTTGCTGCCACGTTGGCAACATACCTCGGTAGATTCTATAACGATTTAACCCATTGACAAGATTTAATCTTGAAGGATAACTCCTTTTGTTCTGGAGTCCACAATGTAAGTACGACCCTTGCTCGACCTCAACCTTTGCGTAGGTCACGTACGGTGGATATGCACATGAGATCAAGTATTCATTAGTATACAAGAGTTTAATTACTTCCCAAGTAAATATATTTTAGGGAGGGACCAAGCGAAATGCAGCTATTGAGCAATGCTTCGTGGTCTGTCTACGAGATAAACAATGTATTGGTCTCGCAGGTCTAGAGTCGCACCCAGTTTACAAGTCGATCTTAAGGTTTATCGTATTGTGATTCCGAGGAAATCTGATACATAAGTGCCCCCGGCTAGTAATATCGATGAAGCCTATTCTTTGTCAAGGCCTTCATGGACTGGTAAGTATTAGTTCCGGTGCTGCACAACTCAGGCAAATTTCTTGTAACGTGGAATGGGGGATAGTATTAGCTACGCCTTTTCGTGAGCTTCATCATGGAGTCGAGCCAATGTTCAAGGACCTGCAGAGCCTTCACAAGCCTTCGCATCCCACATCCCAGTATTACAGTCATCAATACAGGCTGACGATTTTTGACGGATTTCTAGGATTTCAGTGCTTTCGAGGTTTGGGAGCTTTCTATCTTGACCGTGCTTTCGAAGAGAGGAGAACAATGAAGTGAAATGGCGAGAAAGAATATTAACCGCATCGCGTCCCATCGGTAAAATTATCTGTTGGTAGGGCACGAGTGCCCCGAAGTCCATTTGTTTGAGAGTATCTCCTGTAATCTGCACATAAAATAAGATCGTCTGCAGCAATCAATAAAATATATACTTGCCGCTTCATCACAAATGAGGCAGTCATCCCTGGATAAAGTGTACTTGATGAGACGTGGAGACTCAGGCTGTGGATTATTTTCCAGGGATTCAAGCTCCTTGAGGTTGCGAGGTCCGACGTAAATATCCAAGAACCCTCTCAGTTGCAACATTAAACGGAAGAGTGGAAAGACCTGTGCAAATGCCACAGATAGACGAGACTCCGATGCGTCCTGAAACTCCAACCCGTGGATAATTCGGCCATGATATCGTCCCTTTATGTCGAGAATCCAGATGTGGGCTTGATCCAAATTTTCAATGAATGCAACCTTAGAGTATGGGGACCTGAACTTTAAGCTCGTTGGAAGCCAAGGATCGACAGAATTGACGTAGAAGAGGATATTTGGAATCCCCAGGTCCTGGGTTTTGGGATAGATCAGAATTTGAATCTTTGGAAGAGTCAGAGTCTTGCCCACCCTTGGTGTCAAGTTCAAACCCCCTGCTCAAATATAAGCAAAGAACTTTTAAATGCATGCCTAATTACTCACCAGGTTCGTCGACTATCTCATTGAGCTCGAGCACCCTTGATAATACATACGGGATATGGCAGCGGCGCTCCGAATGCGGCGAAAGTATCGCTCTCTAATTAATAGACCTGTCAGAAAAGGGAACTGGAAGTGAACAGTCGTCCGTACTTCGCCCAAGATAGGCCCCCAATCGTTAGTGGCTATGAATGCCGCATCTGCATTCGGTTTCTACCAAGCCGGGCCCACAGTCAGAAAAAAAAGGATTTGGGATTTATTTTGCTCACCATGGCGAGCAAGCACCTGTCGATGGCTCTCGAGAAGCGAGGTTCGAACCAGGGAGCAGGATGCTGACGGGCAGCCTGAGAGCCCAATAATAAGGCAATTCCTTGTCGTCTACCTGCATTTGGTGCCTGACGCGGATGCCGTGCCCAGAAAACTTGAAGGTAAAGCTCTCGACTCCCAACTTGAGAGCCCGAATCGAAGCTTTCTCTCAACCTTATAACAGCTAAGTGCAGTAGTCAGACAGCGTGTAAAAAGCCCCACCAAAGTCAGCCACACCTGAATTTCTTTTGTTCCGTTGGTAACACAGGTCATCCATCGTGGTGGAGAAGCGCGCGATCAATGGTCCAGGTGATGAAACATCTTGGGAACTTGAAGCGCTTCTGAGCTCGAATGTAATCGAGGAGAATTCTTCTACTACACTGAATAATATGTCAGTTGAGACTGAGAGTCTCGTATGTCGCACAAAATGAGCTTGGAAAGTCACAAGTTGAATTCATTCGTGTTCCCGTCGGTCTCGTCCTTTCCCTTTGGAAGCCATACCATAATATTTGACAATGCCACTTCGGATCGGGATACATGGCTGCCGCGGTCGCATCCATCTACTTTTACGGACAGAAAGAACTTTTTCCCCTCGTCGCCTGGCAAGGCTGACAGATGCAAGGTTAGTTCCTCGGACCAAAAGTAGGAGGGGAAATTCACCGATTGCCGATAACACAAATATATTTAAGTGCAAGTACATTCGACTCTCTGAGCCTGAGGTGATAAATGGTAAAGGAATGGGGACAAGTATGAGAGACGTCCCAGCTCGCTCGCGCTTTTATCCACGGATTCAATTCTGACTATCCTTGTACTCTTAAATCACACATGTCAATCACCGCCTGGCGACGTTGAGCCTTATTTGGTCTACCCATGATACGACATCACAGGTCGACCTTTCTATAAATCCTTTGTGCCGTATTTGGCAGAAGTACACAAAGTCGCGTGGGTAGGATGGCAATGATAAATCACCCAATGGCCGTGAGTGAACTACCCAATGAATTTTCGGAGAAAGATCTCCTGGAATCCGGGCAGTCCACCATTCCACTGGCCTCTCATTTCGCGGCCACCAGCGCCAATGCAAACGGAAGCCGATTAGAGATCGAAGCCGCCTATATTTGTCTGTACGCATTGAATTTGTTCTTTTTCGTTGGGAGTGCAGTCCGCATGTTCTAGGATAGGAATGAACGTCGAATGTTGCAGCAGAACGCAGTATCTGGATGACGTTAAAATGACACAGGGAATTACTTGGTGGTGGTGCCGTCGGAATGAGGCGACATCTAAGCACAGAGCATTCGTCGTTAATATATCGTCCAAACAAAATGGCATAGGCACCTTGGCTGAAGGAACCTCCGGAGGGGTAATACCACGGGATGAAAGGTGGAAAGGATGATTAAAGGACCCAGATATTTCCTCGGTGGCCAAAGGAAAACGAAGCTATCGAGGGCAATCTCCCAGGAAGTTGCGACGGGTATTACTCACTTCCACGAAGCTCACCAGCTTCCGGTTAAGTAACGCTATCGAGCCACACCAATCCATGCCGGTGTGAGACGAAAGTTGGTCCGTGGAAAATGCGTGGGATGTGCAAACGGACCTCGCCACTGCGCATTGAAAACGAGGGGGAGGGTGCCGGTATTCGGTGGTCGTACTAAATCGGAGTGAGACGAGGGTTTGATAAGCAAATTCGGTTAGCATTTAAATATTGAGTAGTGATTGTCCTGCATGAACTTCTTCATGAACTCGTTCGCTGCGTTGGGAATCGCCTCAGGCAGGCTTTCCAGGATCTCGAGTAGCGTGCAGGATGTCCGGTGGGTTCGAGCCTAAGATTTTTGCGAAGGTTTCGGCGAGCTCCTTCGTTTCCGACAGGATGCAGAGGTTGACGGGAGACATAGGGAGAACAACGAGGCACGGATCGTGATCAACTTTTCCTTGACTGTGCAGACAAGAAATGGAAAGGACTAAGGAAGGCAACGTCCAGGTTGGACATTGAACGTTAACGTTGAACGTTCATTGAATGCATTGAACGTTCAGTGTACTTAGGAGTTGGCTGTTGGGTTCAGGCTGGTCACGAGATTGCGCGCAAGCTGCTTTTCGTTGTCATCCATGCACAACAGGATTTCCATGTCAATTGTAACTCCTCAGGCCTCAAGAACTCAAAGGCTAGCAAGGTATATTGTAATTCGTGTTCCAAATCAAAGTAACCTAAGATCTGTAAACGGTCAGGTCACCGCCATATGATGATCTTCTGCGGGGATCGCAGCAGCTTCAATTGTTGCTCTCTGACCATCACCCGTTTCTTTTCTCTGGGAATATGTATGTATGTCCAGAGAAAACTCCACCCATTCACTTGCATCGGTAAGCACTTCTACCAATCACCCACACCGAAAACGACTAAGCAGCAATATTCCGAGCAGCAACCAAAGGCTAAATCCCCCTAGCCGAGGGGTTAGTATTCACAGCAGAGGCCAGATTCCTCGACCGTCCGGATCTATGTTAGCCTCTATTTCACGAAGAGGATTATGGGTGATCTATCGTACGTATTTCATTCCGAGTTTCTGGATGCATCTCACGCATCCATCAACAGCAGCTTATCATTCGAGACTTCTGCCTCTGAAGGCGCCGTTGCGACAATGCCGCAGGGTGCATACTTGGAGAAGCTGGAAAACGTCGTCGCGCTGTTTAAAACCTAACTTCCAATTCGTAGCGAAAGCTGGTACAAGTACGTGAATATGGTTCGTTGTCGAGAGCCCAAAAGCGGCGACGTGCGCCTCGTCATCGGCTGCGACGAATCCTCCACATGGGGGATGGCCACGTTCTCCAACTTGACAGAGCATAACGCATTGCGCCTGCAGTTCAAGGCGATCCGAGAAAGCTCGTTCGGCCGCGCCTACGGGTAGGAGTACTTGGGAATGGCTGAGGTTCGAGCGGGGCCCGACCCGCAGGAAGTAGAAGATTTGCGGATGAACGAAGAAGCTGAACGTTCTGTCGTGTATAAGAACCAATGTTTTTTCATGGAAACCCTTCAATGCGACACTGAACGCCGAAGTCTGGAACAAGCTTTCGTCGGAGTCCGGGTTACTTTTCGTTCAAGAATCTGCGGACCCTTCTTCTAATCCGACAGCCTCAACACCTGAGGGCCCCGTTGCAGGATCATCTGGCGTTTTGGTGGGTCGCGGCCTTCAGCGAGCCAAGTCAACTCCAGCAATCCCGGACCCACTCAGACCGGACAAACGTTCAGTATGGATAATATCCCATCGTGTTCCTCGAAGCCTTCTTATGGACTGGTGCTTTCAGAGGGTGCATCCGTCCAATGCCATTAACGACCTCCTCCTGAAAGAGGTATGTTTTTCTTTCGCGTTCGCTGCTCGGTTGTTTATCAAAGGGCTCAGACCCCTGGCGCGGAAGTTGCGATCACTGAAGACGCGAACTGGATGCCGTTGATAACAGAGGTGCGTGTGCTTAATTCTTATATGTCGCCCCACCTCGACTGATGCACGGAATCAGGCTGATGACTCGTCACCGCCGCCAGAAGAGTTATTTTCGAGGATCGTAAAAAGCGCATGACGTATTTCAAAGAAAATGGTACGTAGGTAACGAGTATAGAACGTTGAATGACGTTGACTCTGTACAAGGTGTCGTGCCCAAGGATATCGACGATACCTTTTGGGACTCGAAGTTTAAGAGCCAGATGGAAAGCTTATTTGCGTTGCACGATCCAGCATTAGTGCGTGTTTGGAAATCCAGATGTGACGGTACGCCAGAGTGGGAGGGGATCAAGGTATTCGCAGAATTCAGCACTATCAAGAAGATATCTACCTATCGAAAAGGAGGTCCAACTCATCCTGAAGGTGGGTATCGGACCGCCGAAAATGTGTTATCTTCCCACTGGTGCACGCCAGACCTAGCTGTTTCCGCTGGATCGACTGCCCTTAAGCGCCAAAGGTCAGAGGAACACTTGCACGACGGCCACGACGATCGCGATTTCCACCGGTCCAAAAGAGTCAGATGAACCAACGATCTCACCGACGACCAAGTGCGCTTCGCCAGCGACGCCGTGGAAACCTTCGCTCACGTTTGCGACCGCTCATGTGTTACTGGCCTCTTTTTCGATGTCGGGAGTGTGTCTCTGTGGTACTTCGATCGCAATGCTGTCATACGAACCATCTCCGTCGACTTTCTGTCAGAAGGCGGGATTAAATATCTTGCTCTCGTCCTCTTCGCATTAAACCAATGCGACATGCAACATGCGGGCTTCAATCCCTTCTTCAAATCCCTCGTTGACCGCGGCCGAAGAGAGTCTGACTCGTATTTCGACTTTATACCACTTACTCGACCAGACGACTATGTCGATGATCTCTGTTTGGTATTTCCGAAAACTCCAAAGGACAAAACATCCGACACTCGATTCTTCATCATCGAAGCCTGGGTCGACGGTTTCAGCGGCGTCATTGGCGACGGTACCAACACCTTGGTCGTCCGCGAGGGGTGGGCAAAGGGCTTCATCTCCGGTGAATACCAGGCGTTGAAGATGGGCTGGCTACCTGTGTCGCAACCGCATGAAAGCGAGCTCGTTTATACCCTCCGCAGGCAGGTGTCTGAATGGCGCGACCATCTTCCACAGCTGCACTACTGCAAGGTCTTTTCTGCAGAGGATGTCGGCATTCCATGGACGAAGATGAACATCGTCCCAGCTTCAAATCGGGTCATAGAGGAGAAAGCCCTGCACGTGTCAGTGATGAAGGATTACAGGACGCTTTGGGAGGTTCGGAGTATCGAGAATTTCAAAGCCGTTTTTCTAGATTGTTTGGAATGTGAGCGCCTTATGTTAATCAGTCCATTTCCCACAAAACTAAAATATTTATAGGTCATTATCATGCCTACAATACTGGCGGAGTTCTTCACGGCGCCATCAGCGAGAAGAGTCTAGTGTGGTGGAAACCAGAAAGGGACGTCGTATACAAGCGCGGTGCCCTTCCCGTGGGGATTCTCACAAGGTGGGAAGTAGGTCCCTGTCCTCGGGAAGATCACGACATTCCCAACCCACTTGAAATCGGAAACGGTGCAGGTCCTTTTGCCTTTCTCGCTACCGAGCTCCTGGCACAAAATACGAAGCACTATTACCGGCACGATCTTGAGTCGTTTTTCTACATCCTCATTTGGTCCTGCGTGCACTACGACGTGAAGGACAAGCACCATGATTTGGTGAACCCTTACGAAGGAATTAAAGGTTGGTTGTACAAGGACACCGCTCAGCGCACCAAGACGCGTCTTATCCACGACTGGGAAGCGTTCATGCGCATCGAGTCGCTGGTCAAGGCAGATTTCCAGGACTTGTTTTCGGAGTGGGTCGTTCCACTGCGAAAATTGTTCAAGACAGCGCTCGAGTCCATTCCGGATAACCCAGTGGAGGAAGGGTATGATTTGAGAACTTGTAATGGGATTTTGACGTTCGAAGCATTTATGGACGCGATTGGGGAGGCACCGAAGGGGCTGAATCGTCCCCCCATTATTGATAAATAGCATAGCGCTCATGATTAGGGAATACAGCTTTGTACCGTTATATTTTATTGTATTTAAGGGACGTTCGCTGATTGTGTACGAGTATGGATTCAAATTCTCCGAGTCTGTTTCTGTAAATCCTAATACTTGCCATTGTTCCCTTCAACTTCAAATATAACACGGCATGAAGGTTTTCTTGAACCTCTCTATCAACAGTGCGATTGCCGATTCGCATAGTAGCTCGAAAGGTTTGAATCGTTTTTGGACTTGAGAAAACTTGTTCTGTGAGCCCTGGAGAACGTATAGCCAATATCTTTCCACGCCTCGTGGATGGCCTGTGGCCCGAGGCATGAATGGCTAAGCTCTAAATTATATATGTACTTGCAGCTAAGTATGACCTAGGCCATCGAAATATGTTGTTTTTACGAGTCCCTGACCTCTTTGCCTAAATGAACAGGGAGATAAGAGCAGGCATCACACATTTTTGATGGATTATGTGGTACGTTATCGCAGATAAGATTGTGGCTATGACTCGAACTGATGTAGGCGCTGGAGCAAAGATGGATTTAAAAATGTAGCTGCGGTCCCTCCCTTGATGAGTATGCTTTTATATCATGTTTAGTAGCTAATTGGCTGACGATGAAAGTTGTTTCATAAAAATTGGTATACTAATCGGCTTAGCAGGCTTGGAAAACTGTTTCTGAATCCAATCTGAATCTGACTTGACGAGGCACGTTATATTAAAAGGATATCTATTGAACTCTCTAAACGGGGCATTACTTTGGGATTAAACAGAATGGTTCGGTCTAAATATGAATATTATTATCTCCGCTGTCTGCATCGAGATTCCTTCCTCGGGAGTCGGACCAGCTTTGCTCCAGCTTACGATTAAAAAGAGATAGGGAACTGGGTTCTGGAACTATCAGAATCTCCAGGATTTCCAGGAACCCGAATGACTCAACGCCCAGCGAATTTATCCAAGGAAATCGAGAATGACGATTGGGTTCTCGGGTAATTGTTCCTGCAAGCATGAGGGACTCGGGTCGTCTCTGCCATCGGTAAATTGCACTGAGATGAATGGTGTCAGATATTTAAATTGGGGATGTCTAGAGCTCTCGCCCAGATGCTTACCGGCCTTGTCTTCAGGATCCACTGTACCTTCATGATGAACCCCACGTTCAGGTATGGTGTAAGTACAAGTTTCCTCCACTGGGGACAGGATTTGTGGTATATGTTTTGAAATAGAGCGAGGTGATGCAGGCATGGAGGTATCTGAGAATGAAGAACTGATGCTCAAGGGTGGGGTGGAAAGGGAGCTTGAAATGGATGACACAGTGGGGCATGGAGAAATTGGCCTGGAAGATGCGTGCAAGGACTGGTTAGAAGAGCCAGTTGATTTCCTCTCTTTGGACTGGGTAGATGACTTCCCGTGCAAAGAACGATGACTCAAATGCCTGCTACTGGATGGGATGGACGAGCTTCGAGGAACTTCTGGGCGGTCCATGTTTTCGAGGATCAGAGACTTTCTGTATGGGTTTTGAGGAGAAGCCGATAAAGTGGTAAAATGAGAAAGCCTGTCGACTACATCGGGTGACGCCAATACCAATGGATTTCTTTGTTGCCCAGACATTGATCCACCGCAGGTGCTAAATCCAAGGGCATTCGTTGTCCCCGTTGTCCCCACACCAGTTGAGGGTCCCGTCATGGAATGGCCGACAGAAACGGAACCATCATGCACCTGAGTACCCACACCTATGTCTCCCTTTTCTTGCCATGTCTTGTTGCTGGTATTCTCCGGTTCAAAGATGTCGAAATCCCGCGTTCTCACGAAGAGGCATTGATTGAACCTTTGTTGAACCGGAACGTCTATCACATCCGAGTCTTCGGAGTCCTCTCGAAGGTCTCGAATTTCATTGAGTTCTGGCCCTGATTGCCTGGAGACAAAATTTTCAGAACAATCCCACCTATATTTGGGAATCATTGGGCTCTCTAGGTTGGCCGACAATTTTAGATGACATGGATGGGGCGAGGAATGAGGATGGGATGCAGTTGCCATTCCCCAAGAATTGGTCTTTGTCCAACCAATAACCAAATGCAGGTTTCCACTCATGCTCTCCTGTATCTCAGTTCCATGCTTCTCGGTGAAATATTTGCGCAAACCCGCTTTCCTTGTCTTCAGATATGTTGACAGTGCTTCTGGATCCTCCAAATCTTTCGACTTTGAACCATTTGGAGCGATTAAAATGGCCCACTGAGGCCCATGCATAGTGTACTCTAACGTTCTAAAGATTAGATGCTCAGCATTCAGAAAATCTTGTAACTAGCTTGAAACCTACAGTGAATCAATGTTTTCGTGGATGGCAGCGCTGTTCATGTCGCTCATGAAAACCTCTCCAGCCATATTACTACTGTCGATGAAATCGGGAACCAGCCCAGTCCACAGCAGATCATCAGGAAGGTCGGCTGGGTTTTCCATGTGTCCAGGTGGATGAAAGATGTTGAAATAGTATCGAAAGGCCCCGTCGTGTGGGGTTATAATACCAATGTCCCCGATTTCTATGCCTTTCCGTTTGTAGCTTCTAGATACATTCCTTCCAGGGTACATAGGTGTCCACAATGGGGTTCCTTCTGGAAGATCTTCAAACAATTTTAAATAGAGTTCGTAGGGACCTGTCAGTCGGCGTTGTCGTGGTAGAATTATTTCCTGTTTATCATGATTCATGATCAGTGCTCATGTATGAATCTTATGATTGATTTGAACTCACGGAATGATCTTCCTCACTTGGATTATCCGCCGTTCGCATTGAATGACTCTGGGGTTGCTCAATTTCCCAGCAAAGGTGAAGTACTCGGCTCTGAGTTTGATCTCCAGCCACTGATTCATCCACAACAGTGGTTGCTAAAAGCAGCAGTGGGTTTAGCATGTTTGTGGCGAGCATTTTAGAAATGGACCCACCTGAACCAAAATCTGTTTCCTGTTGGGAGCGTAGTGCAGCGACTGTGGTAGAGAAGCATGATGTGGGGTTTCTTGATCTGAGGATTGAGAGAGAAGAATTGCGTGTGATCTCGAAGGTAAGTATTGAATCATATGTCACTTCGCTGAAACGATATGCCGACTGAATCTCTCATATCAGGCAAGCAAAAAGGTTGAGGAACTTACAATTGAAAACCATCACTGCTCCTTGGGACCCAAATTATCGTAGAGTCTGATACCTGCTTAGATTTGAGGGATGCACGATGCCCGGGATTTACACTGTGTCCATCTACTTTGATGGACAGAGTGAATTGTTTCCCTGTATCACCGTGCAATGCTGGATGGAATTCAGCTTCAGTCCTTAAAGTCAAAAAAACCCGAGAAAAAGCCACCTGTTGCGGATAACCGGCATATGCGTAAGCGTAGGCTCATTTGAGTGTCTGGTTCTCTAAGGCAGTTGAAAATGAAAAAGGGGGAGAGGTACTATGTATGAGATGCAGTGAATATTACATAGTCAGCTTATGGGGTTCTCTATTTATGCAGATTCGCATCCTTATTGTTGTACTTACTCTTTCTGTTGAAACCATATGTCACCATTGTTGCCTCTCATCTCTGTAGCAACCTTAAAAAAGTTCAGGACATTAGCGCCCATTCATTGTTACCGGCGGGCAACGACTACTGTCACCAAGGTGTTGGCTCGCTCATATTGGTCCATTATTCTTGTAAAACTTCAACATAGGTCAATTAAATAAAACGAATGGTTGCCTTATACTTATTGTCACAATCGACGGGGATTCGACAACTGTCGCCTGGCTGTCATAACATAGCCATCGCACTGACTCTTCACACGGTTACTCGACGCGGGTTTTATCGGAGTTTTGAATTGTGTTCAATGCGTTGACCCTCACTAGGCCTCAAGGCCTCAAGGCCTCACTTTCCACCCTCCCACAGCTTGCTCCTCTTCGCTCAACGAATATGGCAAGACACACATTAAAAATATAACTTCTTTATTTACATGTTTACCAGGCTTCTAACGTTCCTGTGTCCTCGTCTCCTGGATGGCGTCTTGGCCTTGTTCCTCACGCAAATACCAACTTCATTTCGAGCTTGTGGAAGTCGTCTGAGGGAACTATAATCTCAGAGGTAGCGGGAGGTGGACTTGTTCAGAGCAGACGAGATACTAGCTCAAGTAGACATTTGTGTCGAATGTCGAACATTCAGGATGCGCCCGGTGTCGGGGTCTACGTTGCATGTTGGGGGTCACCATGGCATAACAAGCATATCACGCTGGAAGTAGGTGAGTTGGTGAACTCAAGTCTCGGTCTGCCTACAGGCCTTGACACGCGAAGCTCTCCTATAGCTCAGGAGCTTTCCGGACGGACAGACGACCACATCCAAGATATTGAAATGGCTACCAGAAGAGTCTGGTTTTACCCAGGTCAGTACGCCTTTTTTTCTTTTGAGTATATGCGCTCAAAAAATGTCAAATGCCCCAGATTTTGAGCACACAGCAAGTGAACCAGCAGTCGCGTCGAGAACAGTGAATGTATGCGTGGATTGCAGCTCTGTCTATCGACATATCAAACGGCCGAATATCGGAAATCTGACAGCGCGCAGAGGGCGAGGCGAGCTTCCTCGTAAGCAGGGGATCTCAGGGCGCTCAGGTGGGACTGAGGACGGCGACAGCTGTTTCGGACTAATAAGTATATTCTTCTGATTTTCTTCTGTGCGCACAACTGATTTTCTTACCTCGTTTAAGGCATCAAGCTCAAGGCTCTGCATATCCCGACCACGTGCTACAGGCTCGGTCTCAATCTGGTCTCAATGATATCGAGTTCCTCCTTTCTTCTTGCGGGGGAACTGGCACGGGAATCTTCTTTCCGTATTTTCTGGTGTGACAACAGGATTGATCCTTCACCTCTCCCTCTCAACTCTCGAGCACGCGTTTTTTAACAATGGAGTAAGCAACCTCACCCATTCCTCTCACTCAGCATTCAGCATGGCCGTCATTACCTCTCTTGGTCAACGTTCGCGTAATTCATAAGTCGAAGGGCGCTGATGATGCAGACAAGCCTGTTCTTGTTGCCGGTGCGGATTTTCGATGACATTTTGTTTCTGTGATTGATGAGGTCTTGAACATACCAGAATAGCCAGTGCCGGCCCATCGACAACAGCCTTCGTGACCATCATCGCAAGCTACTCGAACGTGGGAACGATCGGCCACGGCCAACGAGCGCTCCATCGAAGGGTATGCGCTCGACGATGAACTTCGCGTCTCGTGGTAAACCATTGTGGAGATTTGAACCTTTAAGCGCTTATCATAACAGGCCCATGTTCATCTGTCTATTGGCCTGGATGCGAAGGGTACTGCGTTAGATGATATATTATACGATATATGTGTACCTGCATAGATTACTTCAATTATTACTACTTCACGACCATGCAGCGTGACTACCAAATTTCAACCTAAAGACTACCTTTCAGGAAGTATATTTGACTACCTCAGCCAGTATTGAAATGACCACGACCACCCTCGAGGCAGTCGCCCACGACTGACCAAAACGTCGATTTGGCTCAGTAATTTTATTTAAATATGACCGCCTGTTTTCACGTGCCGGAGGTAGTCAGCGTGAACTGCCTCCCGGGCAGTCATATTGACCCCTTGACTATCCACAGTGTCAAGCCTTTCTTGGCTGCGCTTATTAGATACGATTAAACTGCGGACTCAATGTGCCCCTAACATAAGCAGCCTCAATGCTTCACGCTGCGTACCCCACCTTACTCCCCAACGTCCACCAGCGCAAGGATCTTTCAACGCTCGATTATGATACTCATTCCCGGTGACTCGGAAATCTCGAAGAAGGCATTGGAAGAGCACTCTCACGAACCTGTACCTGTAAGTCACCCGATCCCTCTGGTTTCAAGTTCTGCTTTTTCCAATTATCTTACAGGAAGATAGCCCGCCTTCTTACACGGCGTCTGAAGCTCCAGGGCCTTCGAGCTTGGCAGCTTTGAATATATCTATTCCAAACGTTCAGCCATGCAATTTCGTGAGCGTCTCCCGAAAGGACTCCAGCATCAAAGGGACGTGGCTGTTGGATCCCATGCTATCCATTCCTTCAGAACTCCTACCTCCTTTGCCTGCGGGAGAGTCGGAGAGAACCCGAAAGAATTTATCACTTCAGACGAAAGACGGATCCATTAACGCGAACATTTTTGTTTTGCTCACTACGGCGGAAGAATTGCAGAAAGCCGATAAGATGAACCAGCGCACACTTATCGATGCGGGTACCAAAGACGGACCTGTTACGGTCAGGATGGTAAGTGGCAGGTGCCGTCTGTCTTCCGGACGTTATGGTTTTGACTCGTGCTCTTTGCGCAGCATGAAGTGCATTCCCAGCAGGGCGAAGTACGACTCCCAATCCAGCTCCGTTCTTCCTCGCTCGACGGAGCCATCCGCGTCTATCTTCCAAGATCCTTTCGAGGCATATTCCGAATTAAAGTGAAGTCGGGCAAGATTCGTTTTTCGAAGGCCATAGAATCATCTTCGACCCCCTTCTCGGAGGTGAATGGCTTGAAAATCAGTTTCCTTGGACTCTTCGATGCGGCGGAGTGGCAACCTGGCGTGGATTGGAACGGGGATGAGCTGATTCTTGAGACGACGGACGGAAACGTGAGCGTCCTTTTCGATGACGAGGAGAACGGGCCTGCGCAGCCGCGGAAGGGGCTTTTATCGAAGATTTTCAAGTTCTAGTTGGTCAGAAAAAATAAAATGTACGATTTGGGATTAAGGTTGCTTGATCGATTCCTTATTTTACAACGGCCCCCTTATTTTCTAAGTACTTATGTAGACCAACTGACTTGATAGGAATGATTCCTTTATAGTCATATAGGGTCCGGATTACTTTTCCGCAAGTATATGAACCCGAAGTCCTTATGGCACATAACCGAAAACACACCTGCAGACGACCGCCACTAGGCATACAGCTCATTATCCGCAGTTACCGCAGTTTTGACTGCGGATCCTGTATGGTCAGCATACCTTGCCGCAAGACGATATAAGCCCCTGCCTGCTCCAAATACCCATCACTCACCACCATGATTGTCGTGCCCGAGGATGTCTCTGCGCCCAAGAAAACGGCCCAAGAATCTCGTGTTACAGTCCAACGAGAGGAAACGGTATGCTTTTCGTCGCTGATCTCATGGTTCCCCAAACACTCATGCATTCTACCAAAGGAACTTAACGATCCACCTCCTTTATATTCTGAAGGCGCAGACCCACTACCGGTAGCCTCTACCAGTACCTCCTCCCAGACTCCCTATCCCAATATCAAACCATCCAACTTCGTTTACCTTTCAACAACGAATACAAGGATTCGCGACGATTGGGTGCTGGATCCTGCGCTGGTCATTCCTCGGGACTTTCTACCCCCGCTTTCGTCTGGAGAATCAGAATCCACACGAAAGAACCTTTCCCTGAGGTGCACCAATGGAGGCATACAAGCTGATGTGTTCGTCCTGCCAACAAGCGCCGAGGCCATCGCAGCAAAGCGACTGCGGGAACGGGTTTTGATTCATGCATCGTCCACGAACGGCAGAATTCAATTGAATATCGTAAGACGTTAAATCCTCGTTTCATCCACCAATATCTTACTCTTTTTCAGCACGATAGCGGGAGTCGCCTTCCATTGAGCATCACCGCTGCCACGAGCAATGGTCGTCTCGATCTCTACCTTCCACGTTCATTCAACGGACCCTTGCGCATCAAGCTGGGCAATGGCCGCCTGAATTATTCCAAAGCTGTGGGTGCGATGTTAACCACCTTTTCTAATGTCCGAGGCGTGCGCAATAGTTATCTTGGCCCTCATGACGTCTCGACCCTGGACCGGGATGGTAAATGGGAGGGGGATGAGCTGTACGCCGAGTCATCAAATGGTAGTATCAACGTTTACTTTGACGACGAGGCGACTCAATCGAGCGCTCCGTCATCCAAGCCCCTGCTTAAATTCTGGCCTTTTTAGCTGAGTTATCCGTTGGTTGTGTATTCGAGTCTGGATCATGTACATTAATCGGAATACCCCGAACATCGTTGCATTATATTACCAGTCTGCATTATATTATCAGTCTTGGAGGCACTGAGGCAGTGAGGCTTGGGCTTGAGTGACTCAGTGAGGCAGTCCGACAGTGCCCGCAAGATGACATCATGTATTGTGACGTAAGTATCTAAGTAAGGCTGTTGCCAAATAAACACACTTTTTTTCCACCGTTTTTTTTTTTCCAATTTTGTTGAAACGAACCAGATGTTCCTCTGCTCTCCAACATTCCGTTCCCCTCCCTCCCGTGCTTTGTGTTTCTGTTACAAATTTTCTTACTACTGACATGTAGCTACATGCTTTCATCGAGTACCTCTTTGCGGAGAAGGACTGGGCAGAAAACTGAGCATATTTTTGCGCCACGACATCGTTACTCTGGCTACAATATAGCTGGACTCGCGGATATTCAGTAGGGTGGGGCAGGAACCTCAGATTATTTCGGGATAGGTGAGCTTTTCAGGCGATTTTTTCACCCATCTTCCATCTACCACGCCATATTCCTTCGTGATGCTTTCCATTTTATATTAGACTCTTACGCGTCTTACGCGGATGACTATCAACCGTCAATATCTGATCCTTCCCCCCTTGCATGAATCTATGTCATTTGTCTGACAATCGCTGACATTTTACCTCTCTTGCAGATTCAATTTTCTTTGTCGATTTCTGTCTGTAAAAATTTGTTCACACAATATTGAATGTCATATTTGCCATTAAGCCAACATTTGAGATGGTTCTGGACCACTTCGTCACTCAGTACTCAGTGCTCAACTGATGCGGTGCAACTTCGGTGAGATTAGGACGAAGTTCAGAATAGCACAAGCTCGCTGACGGGCATCCTGCGCAGGAAAAGGCTTACGCTGTGCTTTCAAGTGTACTGGCCTTCGGATAATGAAAGCGGTACTGGGTTCTATAAGGAGCGCCAAGCATGGGCTGCCCATCGCACTTCGAATCCAGGTTCGATCCCACAAGCAGCCCCCCGATTTACCGTGCAGGAAACTGATTTATTCAGATGACGGAAAAGTGTAGGCGTCAAGGAGGTGAAGGAAAGAGAACGGTTACGGTATCGCTGGAATACTAATTATGCATCAAGAATCGCTCAAGCACGTACCGATGCGCCCCCTCGAAAATCTCTGCCCAATGACCAACTATTCTGCCATCGAGGCATGTTCCTCCTTCAAGTCCATCTGTAATAAAAATCTAGAATCGCTGGCCTTGATATCGAACAGGCTTTCAGCCGTCGACGCCCTTGGTATCTGTACAGCAGGCGATGATTGGGCTGTTCTTTCTTCTTTTGCCGCTGGAGATATTCACTGTTTTTGCCACCTCGAGATCTTTTTTGCTCCTGTATTTCGCTAGGTGTTATAACCTGTCATATCAAGGTTCTTTCAGGGCTTATGCGAGTGATAGGAAAGGGCCTCATCCTCTGGCTGTCGTCGATACAACACGGCGAGTGGACTGCTTATGGCTGTTACATGCATTCCTGTTTATTTCCTTTTCAGAGATCTTTAAGGAAATCGTCCTGTCGTCGACAATTAGGCCCAACGTTACAAAGCGGACCTCGTGGATACTTATTACTCTTCCTTGCGGCCGAATGTTCGCACCGAACTTTCGAGCGGGACATTATTTGAACAAGCCAAGCGTTGCCGTCGATTTCAGCCGGGGTATGCTTGTTGAAAACATTTCGTGACCTTGGGTTTGAAGGTTTGAAAATTTGGGAGCTAGGATTAGCTTTTCCCTGGGGCATGTTTAGGGTTTCTTCCCTTTTCTTTGGGTATCTTTCTACACGCTCCTTTCGCGGTCCTGCCAGTGAGAGGGGAAGTATTCAAAGCAACGAACTAAGCGTAACCGGTCTTGTTACCTCTTGTAGTATGAACATCGATTCATTTATTAAATCACGACTTTTAGGCTTTATGTAGATTGCACCTCAATCTGTCCGAGTGAAGAGCATCCTAAGTACTCTTGCGTTCCCTACGAATTTTTAAAAAAAAGCGCCAAGCGCCGTCGGACCGTAACAGCCCGTCTGCAGAAATCTCGACATTTGAAATTCGGACAGTGTTTGCGGACGACAGGTTGTTTGCAGCCACCAATTGGCCCATCGATATCCCACCATGACAGAACACCTACCTTTATCCCTTCTCTGGCTCTATATTATTTTCTCTGCCAGGCAAATGGGCATTTTACGCGAGCGGAGATTCTTCCAACTGCCAGGATAAATACGTAAAAGCTGGCGAGACCGTCCCAGACTTGTTTGGCTAAGACACCATTCTTGACTCGACGTACGCGACGACGTACGAGCCATACACTCAAATCCGTCGGATTACAATACACAATATGACCTCGACTTCTGCTCTTATCCACGAAGGCGTCCGATACGAGCCGATCGATCTGCCTGGCAAAGGCAAGCAGCAAGAGGGTATATCGATCGAGCAACTTAGGGACAAAGGGATCAAGTGCGTTCGTATCCAATGGGTGGATCTAGTCAACAACATTCGGTATCGCGTCGTGCCCTTGCCGTATTTCGAAAAGCTGCTCAAAACGTCTCGGCCTGGTATGTCGTTGACAAAGGCTGCACTGGGGATGGTGTTCATCACTCTCGTCGAGGGATTTGGGTGAGTTACACTCTAGACATGGTCCTTAAGAACGTCACACCTAATGTCGGATTTTGCAGTGCTACTGGGGAGTACCTTTACGCACTTGATCAATCGTCTCTGAGGATTTGTCCCTATGCACCTGGACATGCGAGCGTCATGGGTTGGTTCGAGCAGAAGGATCCGATCGGTCATGATTTGCGAGCACTCGAGGTCGATCTTTGCCCACGTACAATCCTTCGACGCGTCGTAGAGTGAGTATTGTTCCTGATCATGTCTAATACCGTGACTATGATCTAACCATTCATCGCTATTCTCCTTATCGAAAAGGACCGCCAAAGAAACCTCCGGCGTCCAGTTTCTTGTGGGGTTCGAGAGCGAATTTATCCTCCTCAAAAACACCATGCCCATCGAACCCATCAACCAACATGGGTGGTGCAACTCCCCTGCACTCCCTACCGGGACGAAAGAGTACCAAATCCTCGAGGAGATAGCTGAATCTCTCAGTCTTTCGGGCGTTGAATTGCAGATGTATCACGCGGAGGCAGCGCCGGGGCAATATGAAGTTGTAACTGGCCCTCTTCCGCCATTGCAGGCTGCCGACGCGTTAATTCATACGCGAGAGACGATTTCGAACATTGCTAGCAAACATGGGTTGCGAGCTACGTTCGCTCCGCGGGTCTTTTTGGATAATTGTTCGTCGGTTATTTCACCTCGGTCAATGCAGGAACAGAAAAAGCTAACTAGATAGAAAATCAGGCGGAAGCGCAGCACACGCCCACATCTCGGTGCACACCCCAAGTGCCGAGCCTCAGGCTTCTGCACACGAGAACCTCAACCAAATCGAAGCCTCGTTCCTGGCAGGGGTACTAGAACACCTCCCTTCCATTGCGCTCCTCGCGCTGCCCACAACATTTTCATACAAGCGAATGCTCGATGGCGTTTGGTCTGGCGGTACCTACGTTTGCTGGGGTACAGATAACCGCGAGGCGCCAATGCGGCTATGCAACGCTCCCTCGCCATCCTCACGCAACTTTGAACTCAAAACACTCGACGGTACGGCCAATCCATACCTAGCCCTCGCTGCCGTGTTGGCTTCGGGTTCAGAGGGCATCGCAAGTGCGAAGGAGCTAACGATCAAGGAATGTGGCGGCGAAAAGACTGCTGCCCAGCTGGGCCAAAAGGGGAGAGAGGAGTTGGGAATCAGAGAGCGGTTGCCGTTGACTTGGGAGGAGGCGAGGCTCAAGTTTAAGGAGAGCACGATTATGGAACGTGCATTTGGGAAGGAGTTCAAGAGGACGTATTTGAATGTGAACAAAGTTGGTGTATCCTCTGTGGTTCAATACCATATCTGATGATTTATCCCAACAGACGCTGAACGAGCTGATGAAGCCCGGTCGTGAGACGGAGCAGGAGGAGTTGAAACGCCTCGTTGAAAACTATTGAAAAATCTCATTGTTTCTGTTCTTCTCTGACTCTCGCATGGCCCGGTTTTGTTCTTGGTGAGTTAGACGACGACGCTAAGTAGTGGGGTTTGGAAATGAAGCAGTCTGTACAGTCACCATAGCATTGACCGATTTTATGTGTACTAAGATTTGAAATGTCTGGACAATCTTAGTCGCTGGAAACGTGAATTTGAATGAGCAATAAGCAGGAGCGTGAACAATCCAACTGAGTATTTACATATGCCCCCTTCGTATTATAAGTTAGTATGGTGGCTAATGCAGCCATCCAGAATTGCAAATGTTTGTACATAAGGACGTTTCCTGGAGACTACGATACTACAAAAATTTGAGAATTTTTAATCATTGATAAAATCATCTGCTGCGTCTTCCTTGTCTTTCAAAACACCTCGGAAAAAATCAGCAGCACCAGAAGCGTGTAAAGCCTTTGCAATTGAGGCATGGATCGCAAGAGCTTCCGATAGGGGCAGCTGAACGCCTGTGCTCGAGTGATCCTGGAACGTGACAATCCTGCCATGATACAGGTGAACGAGGGCAACCCAGCGAGGGTCAACTTGGAGTCGGTAGGAGTTTTCCGAGTCCGCGACGTCCTTTGAATTTATGTATGTGGATAACCGCATTTAGTTGAGTGTAACAGCGGGGAAAATTAAGTAAACGCGATCACCTCAACCTTGTCGAGCCAGAGATAAAAGTTTTCAAGCAATGCACGCACGTCGGGCGCTAATAAAATCGCATTGCCTGGACTGTTGGCGTTCTGTCGAACCCATTCCTGGATGTCGATGGACGTCCAAGTGTTCAAAAGTCCCCAAGTTTGAACTGTCTCTGGCTAAAGAGGAATTCAATTAATCTCAAAAAAAAAAAAAAACTACGTTGTGACTCAGGACCGACCTTGTTCTTTTGCTCGAGGAAATGCCAAGGGAGTATATGGACAACTTCAAGGATAGCGGGTATCTTGGGACTAGAATGATATGTACTATTAAGGATGCTTGGGGATTTGCTGACCGCGCAGAGATCACACTCTCGGCGGTGAAGCTGGTTCGGTAAATGATAGGGTACTTATAAGTAAATAGCAATGGTTAACTGAAAAGGGTATATATGGCTCACTAAAATAGAAAGCGCAACTCTGTCTCCGGACCTCGCGATCTCCATCAACGCAGTGCTGCCCTCGGGAAGCGGAATCTGGCGCTCAGAAGGAAGATCTGGATCCGGAGGGGTGGAAGTCAAGTTGAAAACTCTTGGTCTCAATTATCAGCAAACGATGGATGGAGACCAGAACACAAAAAGACGGCGCACGCGGGGAAAAGAAATATTCAACCCAAGAACTGGCTAACCCCGCCAGCTCCTTCCCCGCAGCTACAGTGTCAAATGCAGCGCCGGTGATGTTGCATATTTCTTTGGCAATCATGTGTTTTCCCTTCTCACTCGCTGCGTGATCTATGAGGGCGCTGAGGACCTTGCAGGCGTAAAGTTTGTGTGAATTGACTTCGCAACAGATAATATCCTTGAAATTATTGTTGTCCAGCTGGGATTTCGCGTTTTCTTCGTCGATTTGGCTGAGGTTGTTGGAATGCATGATGTTCTGGAGTAAGGGCCGTAACGAGATAAGTTTCACTTCGATTTTCTTCCCCGACTCTCATTACCAATTGTTCCACGTCGAAAAAACAGGAAAAATAAAGGAAGGAAGGGGACTAACTGTAAGCATTTGCAGTAATACAGTACGATCCTGTAAAATCCCGAAACATTCATTCAGCACTTCAGAACTCATGGACTCAGCGTATCGATCATCCTTGTCGAACGCTGTAGGAGATAACCACTGCCAATGTTGAGAATTAGAGAATTAAGCTGTAAATATTTGATGCATGCAATATAATGGTACAAGAATGCGAAAATCCCAATGCCAAAAGAAAAAAGAGAGATTACAGAGCTACGGTTAGAGGTGAGAGGAGGGGAGGGATGGTTTCCAATAAGGTGATGAAGGCGCTGCGTCGAGAGACGGTTGACAGGCCGATCGCGAAGTTTGGTGTGCTCGAAGCCGACAGCTGGAGTTTAACAAATGATACATCTGCAACAGCCCGCCTCATCAAGCGGGTTACCCGCGCCGTTGCTCATAGAACCATCTGCAAACCCATCAGAATGGACGACACAAAGTCAAAAAAAGCAAAGCAACCAACCATCTTGACCCCGTCGCCTCTTCTTCTTGATGGCATCGTCATCAGTCGGGGGTGCAAACGGTCGGATTGAGAGATGCATGACGGTTGACGGCGGCCCGGCTGTAGAGCATTCTGATAGCGGTGTGTGAGTGGGTAATTTGAGGTCTGGTGTGATATTTAGCGACCTGGCACAAAAATTATTTGAGAAGGAACTCACTGGTGAGGGTCTCGTCATCCTGGAGCATGCGGCCCAGATAAAGAACCCTTAAATAGGATGGTGCTGGCGGACGTTCATCCTGCCAATCTATGTCATGTCAAATGGTATGCGTGAGTGACAGCGCAAAGGGGTTGAAACACGGCGATGTAGCGAACATCCACGTACCTGCAGGCCAGGAATTCCACGCCAGCTCTTTCATCCTGCCAATCGCTGTGTCTGGCTCGAAAGACATCGTCCGCCGCTTGCCCGAGATGAGAAGAAAAGTGAGATGTGTCTGAGGTGTCTGCGGGACAGGTTCCTCCATGGTAGTTGGGTCGAATTGCGTTTGCTTCAACTCCTGGTCTTGCGGAAGAAGTGGAGCCAAAGGTGGCGAATGTTCTGATTCGTCTGCTTGTGTGTTCGTGGTGTCATATGGTACGGGAAACGAGGTCGAGGAGATTATTGGGTCGTGTGATGGCTCCCTCCGTTGGTCATCGTCATGGTCGATACGAGTGAAGGAAGAACGCGAGGACTGCAGGACTGGATCCTGTTCAAGGGAGCTGGCGGCAAACGGCGCCAGCGGTGGGTCGAGGGAAGGCAATGGTGAATTCCCCGTCGTCACAGGGGGTGCCTCGGTATCATCGGTGGCCATATCGTGCTCGTCGTCGTGCGTCGCGGCGAGCAAGGGGGAGAGGGAAAGAATGAATGATCAGCGGACAGGATGGTTCCTATATAAGACAAATTTCACTTGCTTTACGACGACGTCTAAAAATAGTAGTAACTCATGCTCTGGCAAATCCCCCCTCAGCCTTTGATGGCAAGATTCCTCCGCACAACTGAACTAAAAGAATGTGTAATATGCAGCTAATATACACCACATGTGGCTCTTGCACCAACGAAATCACACGTGGAGGGAGTCCCAGATGGGTTCACTTGGCCTTGGAAGGGTCAAACGCTTCTTCTCACAACTGCCAGGACGGCGAAAGGCACTCAACGACCTTGTTTGCGGTTGCTCTAGGGCTGTCCAGTTGTTGATCGCCCATAATCCAACTCCTATAGGTGTTATATTTGTCTATTTGTCTTGTCCTCTGCGTCTTTTTTTCTTTGTCTATCTTGTACTCTCTATGGCCTTGGACTGGTCTGGATCTTTATCTGGGTCGTCTGACACATGTTCCTACTTTTCAAAGACTTCCATCGGCTTCTTTCGTATATCGATGACATGGCCATGTGCAGTGTCAAAAGCTAGTTCTGGCCTAAGGCTTCGAACAGGCTCGGAGCTCTATCCCCTCCCCGATCGTGCATCCAAGCGAGTATTCAGTAAATCATAAATCCGAAGCCGCCCATTGGCTCGCATTCTATGCGCGCCTAGCATTGTCAAGAATTAAATAAGCTGACTCCTTGCCGATGTCATTTATGACGAGTTGCCGTATTAGTTGCTTGCCACATACATATGACGCTCCAGCTTTCTCATAATGATCATTTCTTGGGGCGTCCCCTTCAGGTCCCCTTCTGCTCTCGCGCTACAACTTTATGCCGACATCCGTTGGCACTGGTTACGCCGGTGTATAGACCAAGCCCAAGCCTGAAATCTATAATTACTGCTCGTGCTCTCGCACTTGGGTGCTATTCTTTTCTGCCGCGCTCGGGTGATTTGGTATTTATAGCTTAGCTCCCAATAATATATCTAATCTATCAATGCCAACTTCGGACGTAACGTTACAAGCACCCCGGACCTAGTCTTTGATGTCTTCTCAAATCAAAATCCGAAGCGAAGAAAGAAGAATAACGTTTCGCTCCAAAATAGCAGGACAGTTCTTCGATTCTAAGCTACTTACAATGACATATACCATGGGGACGACTCCCACACCGTCTATAACTTACCATTATTGCCTAGCATCTTGGTGAGAATACCGCGACATTTCCGGTTAGTGGAGAATAGCAAGCGCTCGAAGCACAGGCATGCACGGGAATGCTTAAAATACGTAGGACCAAAATAGAATGTAGTCCTTGCGTTGATCGACCACATCCTGAAACCACATACGTATACAGGTACCAGTCAATAACAGATAGGGACGTGAGATCCCAAGGCAATCAAGTCGAACAAAACCGCCGTCTTTCACGATCTTCGCTTAGCACAAGGCCGAAGAGAATAAACGCCTATGTTTTGACTTCGCCAATTCATCGAGCGCACAAGGAATTCGAATATCAGCGGTTCAACAAAATTATTTGCTTTCGGGAACGTCAAGGAGATGGCTCGAGCATAAATGCATTACAATGGTTAAGCAAAATACCGTTACATACGAATAGATATCATCCACGGGACGAAATATGTAATTCGATTGACAAGTTTGGCCTAGCACCGATGACCCGCATCAAGCCTAAGACGCCGCACACCGGGCGAGACGGACATCACAGATGCCAGTGGAGAACGTGAATAGGAATCCCCTGGGGGATAAAGGGTGTAACAGATCCCACCATCCTTGCGGTGAGAAAACTGCAAGCCTGGTCGGCGAACCGCGTCGTCGACCTCTGGCACGAATAGTTTCCTCCTGGCTGGAGGAGGAAGGTTAGTTCTACAATGTCGAGGGAATGACGGTGAATAAATATCATAAACAGTGTTGTTTTTTAAATTGTTTCGTGGGGTTGAGTTCGGTGTTAACTCGTGCTGCTCCCATGGACGATCTGTGAAAGATGCCGACGGAAACCACCATGGAAGCGACGCCTCGAGAGATGATCAGTAGCAAGGGCAGACGAACTCAGCCCCTCGGCAGGTGCACCCCCAAGAGACGACGAGCCATTAGAGCATTTGGCCGCCTTGACACAGTCTCTCCACCCTGCGTACATGAGGACCACGAACACTTGACCTTCAGGACTGCCGGTGGTAGTCGGCGTAGTGTCTTGCCAGCCCAATGGGTTGACAGCAGGGGTCGCGATACCGTTTGCAGTTATGTGCGGTTTGCCATCAGCGCCCTGGCCGCCGAGTGTCGCGCGGATTTTGTCTGCCCATGCGGTATATTGACTCCCAAACACCTGAGGCTGAAGAACGGCCATACGATAAATGGTCGCTGCGATGAGACTGCTGCCTGAGATTTCCCCGAATCCATGGGCGTTACTATTGAGGTCGTTGAGGTAATTGCGAAGTAAGCCGCCGTCCATGGATGAGTTCATCGCGCCGTCGATGATCTCTTTGATGTATTGGGTGAGATTGTTGACGGCTTGTTGTTTCCATGCGAGGTCGCTAATGAATGAAGCTTTCATGACAGTGGCGAGGACACGCGCCATCCCTGCAGCTGCCCACCCGTTTCCAGTTGACCAAATCCCCGTGTCTTGACTCTCGGGGCCGATGATGTGCATCCAAGCACCCTTGTATGCTGCGGTAGTATTCGGCTGCAAGACTTGTCTGTATAGTTGGCATTGGCGAACGGTATCTTTGAGGAGTTGCATGTCCTCTTTGTCGGCGGCGTAGTAAGCAAGGAACGGTGGGACCATGTACATGAAGTCTGCCCTGATCGCGTTGAAAGGTCAGAATATAATTTCAAAATTTTGACAGCGCCGTCGGAAAAAAAGCAAGTAAACATACCAAAGCTCAGGTACATTTGCACGATGCGAGATTGCGCCGTTTGAGAACCGGGGAACGTCATTGAGGAGTCCTTGTACTGTCTGGTCTGCAGCTTGGGCAAACGTCTTATTCGTTTTCCCGAGCATGACCGCGCTCACTCCCAAGCTAGCCGGGTCTCCAGCAGCACCACTACCCTTGGAGAGGGCGCTGTACCCCGTTCCAAGGACGATATTAGACGCAGCGTAGCGGAGGGCACGAATTTGCGTGCTGTTGGTGGTTGGCACGGGGAATGGACTAGAACCATAAACAGAGAGCTCTGGGTTGTAGAGCTCGAGTAGGGCTTGGGCACTGGCGCCGTATTCCCATGAGTGTGAAGGAAGGGATTCGGCAAGGTTCGTGACCAGCCTGATGCCGAAACCTGGCGCAACGGAGAAGGTGTTGAACTCGGCGATTGTCGACGTGACGAGCGCAATAGCAGGGATAATGGCGCTGTCAAGGTTAACCATGTTGACAATGGGATCCGGACGAAGATAGGGATAAATGAAGGAGGTAGAAGGGGCTCGTGAAGTAATGTAACGATCGGGCGTCAAGGGTTGTCGACTGCGCAGAGGGAAGGTGGGTGCAACGATGCAGGAAAGAAAAACAACGACCCAGTGTTCAGCGCGACGCCCAGAAGGTCGGAGGCCAAGATGGCTTGGAATCTATATATCAACCTAGCTCCAGTAAGGCACGTTTCCAAGGAACTCTCCGATTCGTTGAAACGATAAATCTGGAATCAAAGCAGTGCACCGGCAACAAAGCTATTTCTCTGAGGATTGTGGATCGCTTTTCGGAAAATCTTCCTGGTCTTCTACATGTTCTTTTTTGTAGGCCAGCTGTTAGGTTCGGAACAAGCCGCCTTTGTCAGGATGCCGACGTGATTGGCGATCTTCCGATGTTTGTTTGTAGCGAGCTTGAGCACATCCTGACAAGGGGCTTGCTCCAGGGTTACAGATTTTGGGGGCTTTGTCTTCGTCGACGCTAGACTTGGTTTCGACTCCAATCATTTGGACTTGGGTGAGTAATATTTCTGTAGACATCTGATACACCTATTTTCAAAAATAGATCAAGTGCGCGTGCTTTCCCGGCAAAGATATAGCTCGTCCAAGATAGGGTAAATGTGGTCTTTTCTTGAGTGCTTGATTTATGAGGACTGAGTAATTTTTGAGCTACCAAATCTCTGCATGGAGTATTTATAGTATATCTCTCGCGGGATATGCAAAAAAAAGTAGACATTTATGATGTTTAAGCGTAGAAAACCACTTTGCAAGGCGAAATCTCGAGGCTTCGAGGTCACGTGACAGTCGCGACTCTGTCCCATCGATCTGAGAACCAGCGATAGATAACGTCTCTCCACCCTTTTCCCTAAACGAGATGTCTTCTAATAGTCAGGATAATCCTGTAACTCCCAAGAGAGCTAGATTTTATGCAAAAGCCACTCCTAGAAAGCGCAAGGAACCTATTCCGCCTGCCCTTCTCGGGATCAAGGATCTGGACGAAACAGTTTCTGACAGCAAAAGGCATGCCTAGCCTCTCCTCCCAGTTTGGGTTTACAGAAAATCCGTCCTGGGTTGCGGTAGCCATTGTGTCCTCTCTTGAGGTCTCCCCGACGCCGCCTTTGATCAGGTGTGACCACCTGTGACAATAATCACGCGCTCACCCTCGTCCAAGATGCAAGCACGCTCACCACCTTCCCGTCAACGGATAACTCCAAATATTTGAGCACAGCATCTCTATACCTGTTAGACCTGGAATGCCTTTTTTTAAATGAAAAACCGTTGAGAATATCCCACAATCCATCGAAATTTGCCACCCAAGGATTCTCTTCAATAAATATCGCATAGGAACTGGAATTATTTTGAGGCAATTGACCTTTATAAACTCTACATATTCAAGTAGGTATACATCCTGGCTTGACGTAGAATTTTATTTTGAAAGGGAATGTTGATTTCTCGTTGAGTTAGAGTCCATTTACAAAGGCCCTAAAATCTGTAACCCTGAAGCAAGCCCCTTCTGCGAAGGTGTCCGGTTCCCGGACCGGAGCAAGGGCTTGCTCCGAGCCTAGCCAGCTGTAGGCTGTAGTCAATCAGGAGATTCAAGGAAAAGTAAGGGATGATGGAGCGATGATCAAACGTTGCCGCCATCGCTCCGGTCCGGGAACATCTCAACGAGGCTATAGCTATGTCGATCACACCGACATACAACTCGGCTAAAACTCATCCAACCCCCACATAGTTGGAATGTCCTCGACTCTCCTGTGTCCAGTTAAGGGCCACTTTTGAGTGGCGAGGGTATGTATTATTTTAAAATAAGTCATTCGCAGCCAAAAATCCTTTGAAAAATCTTCCCAGAAGACGAACATCGGAATCCGGTGCCATTCAACTTGAAACAGAAGAGGAAATTGGAAAATTGGGAGACGGTCAAGACTATGTTTTCCATATCTATTTATGATTTCCAACTCCCGAGATCTCCATGCGTGGAATTCCCGCATCTTTGCCGAGAAAGAGTTCAAATTTAAATCTGTATCGTTGCTAGGTTTTTTTCGCAGAATATCCCCCGACCTTCTTCTGGGAAAAGCTGCTCAATTTGTGCTCTTTCATGGGAACAGTGTGGAGCTCTTCGAAGTGTTGTCCAGAAAGGGCATTTTGCTATGTTACCGAGCGTATTTGGCTTTGGGACTTTCGATATCGATGGCGTGGCATTTAAAGATAAAAAGTGGGGAAACTTGAAGTCTCTTGAAATTTGGCCTTTTGAGAAGAACCGCGATGAGGGAACGGGAATTTGTCGATATGGATTCTCAGACTCGGGTCTCAGCGCTTAAACTTGAATGGGTGAACTGGTCGCGAAAGCCCTAACGTCCCTACAAATGGACTGAGATAATTTTTGTTACAAAATGGGGGTAGATAAATAGCTATATTTCTAGATAACGATATATATTGACAGTTATAAGGAATGGTGGGGCTGACAAAAATGAGAAGCTCGTCGCCTCGGGCGCTACATCCAATAGTTCAATACTCCTAAATTACCCTAGCCTCGAGATCCAGCGACTTTTAGTTTTATGTTAATTGTGCCCTGGGGTGGAACGATGCAGGCAATGCTTGGTTGCCCCATACCGAGGAGGAGCGTGCCTTTATTTCAACGCCAAAGTTGCCGTGGGAATTTGGCATCAACGAGTTGACTCCGAACTTGTCGCCATCAAAACTCATTCTGTCCCGCCCATGTCTCCGCGGTGAACAACTTACAGCTCGGAGCATGCTTTATCTATCCCTTTTAAGATCCCTGTCATTCCATCAACGTTCGTCAAGAAATGGTCTCCATCAACTCTTGCGGGCTACTGGGTTTCTTGACCTCGCCACGGAGCTGCTTTGACCGTGTTTCTGCAGTGGTTCACAAAGCTTCAGGGCGAAAAATGGTATTCAGGTGCCTATGCCGTTGTCAGGATTGATTCAGGGAAGAGATATTGGTGAGTGATACTGAAAGGGTATGTATGATCTGAGTCTAATCGATTATTTTCTTATCAGTTATCAACGGCGCCCGAACCTGGCTCACACGTCTGATACAATACGAATCATTAAATAATTATAACTGCGTGCCTAGTCCTTCGACTTTCAGTTGACGTGGTGCCTTATTGCCGGTTACCTACTGTCGAGGGTTCTGGACACCGCACGCAACTTCCAAGAGGCTCGCTGCGCTATCGTTCACCGTCAGCTGTGTTTCGATCGATCCTTGCCATACGGAGGCGCGCTCTTTCCCAGAGAGTGCATCACCGCCCGCATCTGGAAGGACCGTTGATTTTCTTCATCTATTTTTCTTACACAGGTTGTCAGGGATGGCGGACAATTGGCTGATAAGGCAAGGTTTCTGTGCATATTGGCCCTTTCTGAAGGTGGCTGACATACAGGACTTTCCCATGTTCAGGTTCATGAACTTAATTCCTACGATTAATGCTTTGCTACGGTGGTTTGAAACCACCGTTATTCCCCCCGCCGTTAAAGCACTGAGTGCCCTACCCCCACTCCCGCTTCTTTTGGGAAAGTGGGAGCGTTGCGAGACCAAGGATCCATCGTATTCCTTCATTCGAGTAGGACTGGTACTCTTGTTCTTTAACGGCGCAAACTTGAATGGCACAAGCAACTCCGGCGGCTCTTGCGCCTGATTTTCACGCTGGGTCATGATCTGTCTGCCTTATTTTTGACTTGCCCGCCTTGATGTACTGATATCTATGCGTTTTGTAGTGCCGCCTTCAAGGTCAAATATTTTCTGTATGTGTGGTATACTGAATGAGAGAGCTGAAGGGAACTTTCAGCGTTATTACGTTGGCATTGTGACCCTATTGGCATACGACTATTGCCTCACTATAGGTCAGGAAGTGGAAGAAATATGGACAGGCAATAGATCTCTCAGTGCGTCTTCTACCAACCTTTCGCTACCCTAATTTTTGCTGACTGCCTTTGTACGTTTGCAGTCTTTTATTTATATGTCATGGTGCGTACCCTGGTTTCAAGGCTCAGGTTACAGGATGTCTCAAAAAGATGCCATAGAATCGATATTGTCCAATGGCAATATGCGTGATTACTCTTTTCGGTAAATCTTGCTCCAACCGCGTTTTGGCACTCCTTTTACCTTCGTTCACTTCAGCACACTTTTCTTCGCTATGGACTGCAGAAGTAAGGTTGCTTATTTTTTCTCCTCTCGTTCTAGCCTTACGAAGTGAATACTCAGATGTATGCGACCGGGTTCAGTTCAAGCTCAATTTTCTACAACTGCATCTTAACGTTTCCGAACTCTGCTAGCTGTGCACGGTTTGCCATCGTGAAATGGTTTCAGACGCTGCTGATTATAATTCCCGCCGAGACTGTGCTACTAATACGGTATGGGATACCCTGCTTTGATAGTTACTTTGCTCCTGACGCGGTTTCTCGTCAGGACATTTACACTGACCAATCATCACAGACCCATTGCCGTATTCCTCGGTAGTCTGATGATCTTCCAGTGTTTTGTGGTATTCTACGCCATGTCGCGACGCGGCGAGAATCGAGGTTCGGTTTATTCGACTGCCTAATTATTAACAATCGCCCTAATTCGTTTGGTCCACCACAGCACTAGCAAGTCCATTTGAGATTGGTGATCCATACCATGGTGCGTTTTTACGTGAGAATAGGAAAGAGAAGAGATATTGAAAGCAACCTTTTCCAAGCATGCATCTTGTTCTCCGAACCAAGGATGTACGAGTTTTCTGCCACCGTTGCACAGATAGTAGCTCATTCGAGCACCTACGTAGGGACGCTGCCTACCTCGGTGTTACGATCCTCTTCGACTTCACCGTCTTTGCATCAACGATCATACGCACTTTGACATTTCGAACCAAGGAAGTTCTTCCAACCACCGTATTACTCAGAACAATCCTGAGAGACGGCGTGCTTTATTTCGGGGTCATACTTTCAGGAAATGTAGTTTGGATGATCTGCGCGCTGACTGGAAGGGTACGAGAACATGCCTTTCTCTTGCCGTTCTTTATATTGATGAAATTTTTGGGCTGGCTAGCGCGGGGTAAAACTTATAAACGCACAGTCAGTCTATTAACGTCATTTCTATCTTCAAAGTAATCTCATCAGCTTGCTCTGGTTTCAAAAGACCTTCTGTGCTGTACGATATTTTCTACCCGCATCCCCACTTCAACCTGACGTTAATTAACTTCTACCCAGGCTCACATCGATAATGATTGCACGGCTCACACTTTCACTTCGGAGTGCAGGTCAAAGAAACGATAATCCCGATGAAATCATCAACGACTGGCCAAATGATGTTTTGACGACCACCTAGTCCCTACCATCTGGGTCCTATAAGTGGTCCCACCCAGGCGACGAAAGATGTGCTCCCCCACACTTCACCTCGATTATAATTCTAAAGAACCTCCCGAACTTATTGTAATATCATCCACAAGTGTGTATCCTGTACCAATATCTCCCCTTTCATAGATAATATCGTGACCACCAATATATAGAAGAGGAGCGGTCTCCTTTTCAAGTTAGTGAGAAGCCCGTTCAAACGAAATTACCCAAATATACACAATCAAATGGGTGTTTTTTGGATTGGCTGGCCCCTCTCTGCATAATTCCTACCTTAGCGTACTTAAAAGGATCGGATTCACATTCTCATGCAGGAAGTTTGCATAAGGCAGCTGCAGCTCATCGAAATCAATGGCTTCGTCTAGTTGAATTAAGAGTCCATTTATTGTATACACAAACGTGAGTAGCCAAATATTTAGTAAGTAACACAGATTCAAAGGAAACGGAGCCGCTGCCAGTCATGATCGTCAAGGAGAAAAGTAAGGAGATGTTAATACAAACCTTCCGAAATAAGGCATTCGTTCGGTTTGAATGGATAGGAATTTATTGTGCGACACTCATCAAGCTTCCGACGAAGGTGAGGATCTAAGTCACAGGTTAGAATCGTGCTCGGGGGTCAACAACAGCGGAGACTTACGAGTCGAGGACGAATATCGACGATATCTTCAGGTACCAAGAAGATCAAAGCGTTCATCTTTCTCGCAATCGAAATGGCCAATTTAGCTACACGAGAAAATTAAGGTATGAATATTAGAGGTGGGACATGCCGAAGGCATGGAAGACATACCATTTTGCCTTCTGTCTTCATAATCCCCGCTTTCAGCAACGGGGATCACAAGGTTCGGATCCACAATTCCAGGACGAATGGCATCCAGAAGGTCGAGGAAGAAAAGACCAGTGGTGATCGATGGATCCTTGAACGAGCGGATGGGGCGTACGCTTGGCTTCGCCTTTTGCGCTGTTGCGTTTGCCCATTTAAGCATATCTTGGTCAGTCAGTGGACGACCGGTCTTCGATAGCGAGGAAAGGGTCTTCGTGATGTTCATTCTGTACGAAAGGCCAGAATGCGTAAGTTGTGGGGTAAAATAGGTGCATAGGAGAAGACCAACCGCATGAGCTGCCAGACGAGGCCGAGCACGAGCGTCTTTTTCGCGTCGACGATATCTGCACCCTGGATGCCTACCATATGCAACCCGTTCTGCCTGGCAAGGTCCACGACGTAGTTGGTGTTCTCAACAGCCTTGAACCTCGACAAGGTGCTTTGATTCGGCGTGACCCCAATGTCGGCTCCTTCATCATCTTCGTCTCCCCCGCTCGCGAACGACGCCACACCAGCGCCGGCCTTGGGTTTCGAGACACGTCGCCAGATAACGCTCCCAGGAACGATCTTATCAAATGCCTGGAGAATGATCAAGCCATCCCGCAAGTTCTCGAAAAGATTAAACACGCCAGGCTCCACCCCGAGGGAGTTGAGCCATAAGGTGAACACGCGGGCCTCGCGCTCTCCTTCCGCGTCAAAGTCCTCAACTTGCCCATAATCCTTGGCTTCTTGCTCATCCAGCGGCTCGAGTCCTGGATGGGTGTTGAAAAGGTTGGCAACAAATGCCAAGTTCAAGCGTGGGTTTCCGGCAACAAGAGACGATGGCGTGAGGTATTTCCGGCATCCTATTTTATCCGCGTTTTGAAGAACCTGGAAGAAGGTTAGTATTGATCTAAGTCGGTAAGAGAGTTCTGACTGACCTGTTCTGCCCGAGATTTAACGTCCTTCGTCTGTAGTGGTGCCCTTGAACATTGATCTGGCTTCAGTTGGTTGAGCAGAACCGTGTAGTTCTCGCCGTCTGAGACGTCGCGGCTGAAGTTGTTCACCCTGGAGAAGACAAAGGATGACATGCCACCACTTCACCGGAAACGGGTTACTCACCTGCGATTCCACCCAGCGGCCTTCAGGTGGTAGTTGAACCAGCGTAGCAGAATTTGGTCAGGAGTCAACCGCAGGAGGTCATCAATGGTCTCATCGTCCTCGCAGAGACGGTACAATTCAGGATGCAGCTTGATATCGACCTGAGCAAGCAAGCCACGTCGGATGATCTGCCAGATAAGGCCGAGGATGAGATGCTCGCGCCCTTCTGCTAAATCGGACGAGCCGATATTGACCACCGAGCACCCGATACCCTTCGCGGAGGTGATGACGATATTGTTGTTCTCGGTGATCTGGAATGCGTTCAGGGGTTTACGAGGCTGGGGCTTGTTCAGGACACGCGTGTCGATGGTGTCTGGGACGGAGTCGTTGATGAGTTTACAAAGGATCAGCCCATCTTTGCACTCGTCAAAGATCTGCATGGTGTCTGTCGGAATCGGATATCTGTGAGCGATATCTGGATCGTTTTCGATCACCTACCATGGTCATGAGAAGGTACGAGAAGATAATTGGGTGAAACTTACTAAATTAATGTGATTCGTGAACTCTGCTCGTTCATCCTCATTGATCGTATGGCTGACGTTGGAGTTGGATCCCTGCACAGTCACCTTGCCCGCTTTCGTCGAGATAGCGGCCTTGTGCTGCGTGCGCAGCTTGACGTTGAGCTGTGTGGAACGCTCAGTATTTGTCAAACCACCCAAAGAATTACTGCGCACCTCGACCCAATCGTCCAACTCGACCTTACCACTGGCGTCAACGCTAACATGCTTGAGGGTTTCTCGCGCAACATCATAGGATTGACCACTCGACTGAAGGGCTTGAAGAACAGCTGATTTGTCGACACGTCCTGGCGTATCCGTGTTCAACGAGCTAAATCGCAATCAGTTGAGAGTTTCTTGGAATTTCGAAGTTTCCTCACTTGAAACGGTTCACGAGGTCAAACATCTCGTCTCGCGACACCTCTGGGAACTTTTTCTGTAGTTTGAAGGCCTCCATGACGAAAAATAAGAATATAGGGTGATGGTAAGGGTTGAAGCCTTGTCTCCGATCTTATCTTGGAAAGGATGAGTGGCTGTGTTCCTATGTCATGCATGTCATGTGTTCCGCAGTTTCCCGCGCGGCAGCGCGGCGCGCAATGCAAAACTCAGTGCCGGCTTTGGTTCAACTCGAACTTGTCCACCGCAGGGTGAGCTCTCTCCGAAATTTCAACTCGTTCAACTAGTATATACCTATTTCTTGGAACAACAATTCCCCGAGATATCTAGGATGAAACTTAGCGTTTTCAGACCTGGCCCCCCTCGAATCACTTTTCAGGACTTTCCTGCAGAGATAATCGACATAATATTCCTTTATACTCTTCCAGAGGATCCCCTGGACCACGAACAACATAAAGATGTCACCTATGCTCCTCTTCTGTGTCTGTTCCCTTTGGGTCCCTTGCTCTTTGGCTACCCTCTCTCTGTGTGGCCTTGTACCATTTCATTCGTGTTTCTCGGTAGACCGATCTAGTATCGGGGTTAATGGAAAAAGGGCCTATTAACTCGCCACCCTTGAGTTCCTGAAATAGTGCTGGTGTAATCTTGGTTCAAACCACCCCTTTCAATTCTGAACTGGATTATTTTCAAGAACCATCTTCGTCTCTAGATCTCTCTTCAACTTGGCACAGCATCTTGATGTCAATAGCGAAACAAGCGGAAAACCATCCCTGATTTCTCAGGAGACTCATTGTCAGAGTCCCGAGTTAGCTTTTCCTAACCTGGAAACTTTTCGCATTGCGAAAGATACTACATTGCCGATGTTTTTTCCTCTCCTCCTCGAGCACTAGCAGCCGATCCCCAAATTACTGGGATTCGCCGTCCGTCGAGGAACACAACTAGGTCTCCTCGCAGTCGTTTCGGATGGGCATTCACTTTTTTCATTTTACTGTTTCCTCCCTTCGATCCAGTCGTGGGCGATATGTCATGATTGCCTGCTCTGCGGGGTCACTAATTCATTCATTTCGTTTAGGTCGTTCATTTACGGGATATAACCCCATGCGCATGAATAGCACAGACGTCCTGTTCGCAAATCCGTTTGTTCAAAAGAATTTCGGGTACGTGCCAGTGTTCCGTCTCATGAATATGTTCGCTGACTGTTCACAAAAGGTGTGTCCTTCGGGGGTTCCTGCGAGTACCGTTGGCTAATTCGGTCAGTCTGAAGGCCGGGAAGAGCAATCCCTCGAAAGATTTCAAGGAAAGCAGATTTCGTTGTTTCGTGACGCCTTCGGCAAGGAAGATTTTCGAGTTCTAGTTATCCATTCGCCCATTAAGTACTTCGATCCTGAGCAGGCTATACCAAGCATGCCCACGAGCCGAGTGCAAGGTTTTCCTGGAATCGGATTTACTTATCCACGAGGGTCGATCTGGAGAAGCATCAACGTCACTTTTTCCCCTCGATCCTAGGTACTGTTATCTGCATCGTGTGTTATTTGGACCAACGGTAAACGCGTGGTTTCCGCCGGCATCTTCTATTTCAATATTATCGTAGTGTAAGTGATGTAAATCCTTACATACAGCCATACTTACTTGTATACACACATTTTGTTGGAACGTTCCATGCTAGCGGGCTGTATCCCCCTTCGGCAATTCCGCACCGAAAATTCCAGTTCTGTCCGTACATAAAAGGCGAAGCGTGCGGTGGACATGGCGGTGGGTATTATATAAACTCGCCCCAGGCCCACTTCTAATTTTATTCGACAAACAACAGGTGCCTCCGAACTCCCCCTCCCACAATTCGTTCCCACCCTCAAGCACCCGCCGCCGTTTTCCTCCGCCTTTAAGATGTATGTATAAATACCTTACCCGAACAGACGACCCCACCGGCGGCACAATACTTATAGAAAAAACATGGCACCGACAGACGTTGTTCCATCGATCAAAATATACCTTTCCGGATCTACCGCACCGACCTCCATGCACACTCCGGGACGAGCACGCATCATGGCGTGGCACGGGCACATGCAAATCCCGGCATTCCGTCTGAGTTTCTTTTTTCTGGTTTACGTGGTGATGTCGTGAAGGGGGGGTGGCGAGGGTTCTTTCCACCCTCATTTGCCCATTTCGAGGGTTTGAGCCCCAAAGAGCGTCTATGAAAAGGGGGTTGTGTGGCGCCCACAAACAGGGTAAAAGGTGAGAATATCAGATATCAGTTTTGGGAGATCTTCCCTTGCCAATGTTGCCATTGTGTGATTTTTATGGATAGCGTTGGAAGATAGAGCTTGCGATTAGATAAGACTAGTAGATCCGAGAGATCAGAAAATGGACGGTTGCCTCGTTCAACAACCGACAACAGGGAGCTGTTGCTGTCGACGAAGTGACATTCGCACACGACGACGACGACGACGAGGGCGATTGGAAATTGGGCGGACATTCGGTGAGCTTTGTGGCTGTTAAGCGACGCGTGTTTTGCGCTGACATGAGGCTCAGGGTATTCCCGTGTATTTGCTGTGATTACGGAGAGGGGGTGGTCGAAATTGAACTTTTGGCAAAACATCCACCTTGATTCTCTACCACAACCTTCTACTAGTCATTCCCCCGCCCCAGATCACCCCCGATATCCACCTCACAAACTGGCCTCTACTCAATGCCCACATTGTCCTCCCATGTATCCGCACACACCACCTCGTCCTCCAAACGCGATGGCGCCGATTTCGAGCCGGATGATGAGTGGAAGCGTCAGCTAAAGGAAAACATTGAGGAGAGCTTCAAATCTATGATTCAGGAGGCCAAAGACAACCAGAAAGCACAGGTGGGCATCATCAGTCAGGAGCGGCTCGACTGGGAGTACAAGCAAGCGCTGCAGAACATCAAAGGGTTGGCGGAGGAACAGTATCAGCTCGCTCTCATGAAAGAAAGGAACGAGCGCCGTTGGATTGCTGGTGTTCAGATGTTGCCTGGCTGGACCGACGTCCTCCACGATGAACAGCAGAATATCATGAATAGCATCAAGCAAAGTAACAATACCGATAACTCTGCCCGCGTGGCTGAAAGTCCCACAGACGAACGGGCAACTAACAGATCCCCACCCTTGTCATCTGCTCACCACGAGTCTCTGCCGCAGTCGTCTGACCCAGTCACAACCCGCGAGGCCCCAACGCGCGACCGCCGCAGGCACGACAACAACAACAACAACAACACACGCAGCTCGTCGCGAGACCCCGATGATCATGCACCACCGCCATCCAGCAGCAGTCTTCGACGCCACAAAGCCAACCAGCATCGACCAACCTTGGCTGAAATTTTCACCGCCGAGCCCACAGAAGATCCAGAGGAAGACCATCACCAACACACTCCATCACGTCCTTCCTCAGGCAGACCACGATCCAATTCTGAAAAACCAAGGGACTCTTCACTAGGCAAGTCCAGCGGTTCCTTACGCTCAGTCGCTTCTTCAGATCGTCACATTGGTCGTTCGCCACCCAAAGCTTCTCCCATTCAGAATCCAGACCTTAGGAGATCGTCAACTGCTAGCCTAGATGACGCACCACCTCCGAGTCATCCTCCGTCGACTAAATACCAAATTGGTCGACGTGGGAGTACCGCCAGTATTCGCTCGACGGGGTCCGGGCACTCTGGTAAGAGCATCCGCCAGCCGACCACAGAGACTATCCCAGAGCGGGCCGACGACGTGGAAGAAAGCCCGTCTTCTTCTGCTGTTAATGAGCGGATGCGTAAATCTACCGCGGACAAGCCCCCACGGGACAAGGATTCGAAACGGGGTAGCAGGAGAGACAGTCGTCCCACCCCCGTCGATCCAAACGTCTTACATCGATACGAGCACGAGCCCCCTTCGAACTTGAGATCTGCAGGTCCAAGCTCAGCGACGATGCAATATGCAACGTCGACGAGCACGTCCTTTGGTGAAGATCGGTTTCATCACCCGCCGGTGGAAAGGGAAAGGTCTCTCAAATCATCCAGATCCTATCTGGAATCTGATCCTCCTTACCACGGGCGAGAGGCGCCGTATGCTCCTCGCGATATGCCTCCGTCAGCGCGTCCTGGTCCTGCGCCGCCACCGCGATATGGTGGCGCTGGCGATGACAGGGATTTCGTCGGTCCTTATCCGCCACTTGGACATCCTGTTGGTCCGGGTTCGCCTTTTGTCGATCGGGACAGCTTGAGAGGGGACAGGGATCGAGACAGCCTTAGAGAAAGAGAGTACCATTCTCCGATCTCACATAAAGCGTCGTTTGGTAGCTACGATGGTGGTAGGAGACGAGAATGGGATGGACCGCCTCCACATTGGGATGAGGATCGGGAGGCGAGAGATAGAGATAGCAGAGGTAGGGAGTATTGGGAACGAGACCGTGAACGGGGGCGAGATTGGGATCACCAACGCGATCGAGAGAGAGAACGAGACCGCGAGTTGTACGAACGACAGCATCGCGAGCGCGAATACCCCCACCCGCACTCAACGCCATACTCGAGTCGTACGGCTTGGTACCCCACTCCGCCCTCCAGCGCATCAAGAGTCGCACAACCACCCCACGCGGGCGTTGGCGATTATATTCCGATGGGGGATATATACGACTACGACGAGCCGTCCCCCAGTTCTGCTCGAGCGGGACCGCCGGCGGGATATCCCAATTATCGAACTGGGCCTCCACCGCCGATAACGTTGTTGCCTTCGGATGAACGGGATTATTCGCCTCGTCCAGAGAGTGGCCGTCCGTCGATGCCGTTGCGGCAGCCATCCTATGGAAGGAGAGAAGGGGAGCGAAGGGGTACGATCGATGGGCCTCCTGACTTAGGTTCGTTGCTCTCCTTTGTCTTCTGCTTTCTCCTTTGTTATCTGGAAAAAAGCGAATTCGTTTATTAACCACAATTTTTGTTTTTTGTAGCTTCAGACGCTTATTCTACACGATCATATGCACATGTCCCAGGAGCAGCGCCACCGCCGGGAAGTATACCCATCCCATGGTCCCCAAATGGGGGGCTCGACGAAACGCCCGCATGGCAGAATTGGCACGCAGAGGGCGGCGGACGCCATCGTCCCCCTTCCATCAACAGCAACAACAACGCCAACGCCAACGAAACCTGGGCACGGTCACCCACCAACCCATCCGTCCTCTCCACATCCAGCGGCGGCCCACCGCACGCCCCTTCTTCACTGTTACGTCCTACTTCTGTGGCTCCTGTCGCTGAGGATCATCAGAGAAGGACGACGGAACGACGAGCGTCGGTAAAGGCGTACCATGGGAACCAAGGGCATCCGAATATGAATGTGAATCGCCCCAATCGTGATGTTGAGTATCCGGAGGATCGGTATAGTCCTGTCCCTATCCCTGTCCCGCCTCCTCATCCTCCTTCCCATCCTCATCCTCACGCTCCTGGGATTCGGAACCGTGTGCTGCTCGATGAAGATCGGGAGGACGAGGGATTCGCCTCTACTGATTCAGCCCAGTCGCATTCAGCTTCGGAGGAGGAGGAGAGTGAACGTGATGATCGCCACCATGGCGAAGAAGACGAAGACGAAGACGATGAGGAGGAAGAAGAGTAGGAAGAACAAGAAGAAGATGAAATCGATAGGCAGGCGCGTCTTGAACGGGAGAGGAGGGAGGCGGCGGATACGAAGATCAGGTCGGAGCTGAAAAGACTTCAGGATGAGGAGCGGAGGATGGAGGAGGAGGCGAGAACGTTGGAGGAGGAGGTTCGGCAGAAAGAGGAGGAGGTTCGACAGAAAGAGGAGGAGATGCAGCGGAAGGAGGCGGAGGTACGGCGAAAGGAGGAAGCTGAGCGTTTGGCTGAGGCGCGACGTGCGGCAGAGCGTCTTGCGGAGGAGGCTCGGAAGAAGGAGGAAGACGCCACGAGAAAGGAAAAGGAGGTTAAAAAACGAGAGGAGGATGCTAGGAGGAAGGCGGAGGATGCTCGAAAGTTGAAATCGGAGACGATGCGGAAGGAGGCGGAGGTGAAGATCAAAGAGGCGGAAACGATGAAAAAGGAGGAGCAGCTCAAGGCGGAACAGTTCAAGTTGAAGCAAGAGGCTGAGCGTCTCGCGCTCAAGGCGACCATAGCGCGGGAAAAGGTGAAGAAGCAGGAGGAGGAAACTCGGAAGAAGGAGCGCGAGATACAAGAGAGAGAAGCTGCTTTACTTCTCCGTGAAAAGCAGCTTCAGCTCCGGGAGGCAGAGGCTAGGAGGAAGGAGGAAGATTCAAAGCGGGAAGAATCACGGCGAAAGGAGGAGGAAGCGCGCGAGGCGAGCAAACGGAGAGAGGAAGAAGAACGCGAGGCGGCCAAACGGCGAGAAGAGGCAGAGCGTGAGGCGGCCAAACGTCGAGAAGAGGAAGAGCGCGAGGCGGCCAAACGGCGAGAAGAGGAACGTGAGACGGCCAGACGGAGAGAAGAGGAAGCGCGCGAGGCCAAACGGAGAGACGACGAAGCTCGCGAAGCGCTCAGACGGAGAGAGGAAGAGGCTCGCGCCGCCAAGGAGAGGAACCGCCGTGAAGCAGCTCGGCGCCAACAGGAAAGCGAGCGGCAAATGCAGGACGACGACTACCTAGCCTCCTTGGATCCCAAGTTTGTCGAAGAGCAGGCGCGACTCCTCCAACAAGCTCAATTCCGAAAGCGAGAGGAGGAAATTAAGCGCACTCGTGAACGCAAACGAAACGATAGCATCGGCGCTGAAAGCGCTTGGATGCCGCCTTTCGCCTCTGCCTCTCCAACGGGCACCTATGCAGCTGCCTCGAACGCTAACGCTTACCCTTCCTCTTCGCCCAACACCCACGCCTCTGCGTCTCCTGGAACCTCTCCGGGCATGTCAAGATCGTTCAACTCTGGGACCAACGGCACTCCGAGCTGGAATACCTCGAACTCGGCTTGGTCATCTGCAACGAAACCCACTACCAATATCCCTTCCTCTAATGCCCGGACTTCCTCATCTATACCCTCGCCTTTTGGCAAACCCCGCACTGGGTCGGTCAGTGCAGGTACCAATCTCCCTAATGCCTCTACTCTCGGATCAGAGGAGTGGGCGCGTCGACAACAGGAATTCGTCAATGATCAACAAGAGAGATTCCGCCGCGAACAAGAAAAGATCGAAGCTGAGAATCAACTTCGGTCTGCGGGGAAACCCCTGTCCCGAGAAGAAATGACGCGACTGTTCGAGACCCATGAGAGGTTGTGGAACCAGATTGCCGTGCCCACCACGGAACAGTTTACGTGGAGTGATATTCCCTGGCCCATGGCCAAGATGCCTATGAGTCCCGAGGACATCTCGCAGGCCCTTATCGCAGCTTACATGCAGAGTCCTTGGTGGCCGGAGAAGGACAAGGCGAAGAGCACGAAGGATCGCATCAAGGACAGCTTGAAGAGGTGGCATCCGGATCGGTTCGACAACAGGTGTTTGGTGCGGGTGATCGATAGCGATCAGGAGAGGGTGAAGGAGGCATCGGGGAATGTGGTACGGTATTTAAACGAACTTTTGAGGAAGGAAAACGAGGGTGCAAATGGGATATTTGCTGGGGACTGAGGTATACCCGGCAGGGACTGAAAGCAGGGATTACGGATCTAACGCTATGCATGCATTTGTATGATGTACTCACCGTGAATTTTTTTTTATGTAGCTTGTACGATACCCACATTTAACCAATGTATGAATAACCACCCCATATGGAATATATATATTACAATTCGGAATCGTTTTGTTCTGCAGTTGGCATCCCCTTATTTAAATAAGCGCTCATAATTCAATTCAGGGGGGACAAAAAATCCTGGGTGTACTTGCAACATGCCGATTCGATATTTGAGCTGCGCATGGCTAGGTTGGGGAAGATGCATAACCCCCTGGAAACTGCGCGCGCGCATGACATCATCGTTTACGGTAGCTCCACACATGGAACGTAGATGTTGGAAACATTCAAGATCATCAGAACGCGAAGTGTTATTTGCTAGTTACGGATTTCGAATAAATGTTACAGGCGTTTGAATAACGTTATTGTCTTCTCCTTTTCTCAAAACTGCTCATTTAGACGGTGCCAGACTTCACGATAACAACGGGGGAAGCGAGCTTTCCAGATGATGAGCCGAGCTTTTCGATGTTTTTCACGTGCTCGAAACCCTCGACGACCTCGCCTGCAAAGAGAGAAAGATATGGTTAAGCACCAATTATTTGAGTGTAAGGGATTCAACGCACCGAAAACGACGTGAGCACCATCCAACCAGGAAGTGACGACGGTTGTGATGAAGAATTGAGAGCCGTTGGTGTTTTTGCCGGCATTGGCCATCGACAACAAACCGGGCTTGCTGTGCTTGAGCTGGAAGTTCTCATCTGAAACAATGTTGAGTTACAGATCGAAAACAATAAAAAGCGAACACGAGCGTACCAGCAAATTTCTCGCCGTAGATGGACTTGCCGCCGGTGCCGTTTCCCTTGGTGAAGTCACCACCCTGGAGCATGAACTGGGGGATAACACGATGGAAAGCAGAGCCTTCGTATCCGAAGCCGTTCTGGCCAGTCGCCAGCTCGCGGAAGTTGCGGGCGGTCTTGGGCACTACATCGTCGTAGAGTTTGAAGACGATACGTTCGGGCTTAGCATCGCCAATCTTGACATCGAACTGAAGATCAAGTAAAAAAAAACATTAGTCAGTTATCTGATTTCCAATCGCGATTGTTTCGATTTGGCGATGAGGCTGGGCGATGGATGGATTTCGGGTTAAAGGTGCCCAATCCCAGTCGAAGAATCGCGAAGGCCAAAAAGCGAAACCAGGAACTCACGAAAACGTTGGCCATGGTGGTCTGTAAGAGAAGGAAGTCGGAGATGGTGCGATCACGGTTGCCAGGCTTATATCAGGCGTCGGCTGTTACCGGTGGATCATTCATCATCAATATGGCCAAATTCACGATCTTCCCTCACGCTGCTCACTGTGGGCGCACGTTCAAGCCTGCTATAGGCTTGTATCGTCTAAGACCGGCCTATGAGGTCTGTCATGCAATATTATGAGAGGAGGAAGGAGGAGGAAGGGTCATCAGGAAGTGAAACACGCCGCATGTTTGGTGGGTCAAACAACAAAGTCGAATGTTGGAGCCTTAGTATTCACCTTAAGTGCATTAACCTGACTTTCTCCCCGAGGGATTCTAACAGCTTGCAAAATAAAATCGTAAAAAGTTGGAGAGCCTTTGGAAGGCATCATCATAATCACGACAAGGGCCCCAAAATCACCATCTCCGGAGTTAAGAGATAAGATTAACCCTTCCACATGGACATCACCATCGCATCGCCAACTTCCGATAATGCTGTATGTCAACTTTTAATTTTGCTGCCTTTCACACCAGATTCTTCGCCTCATGTCATGCGATGACAGACGAAATGAATTCGGCTATCTCCCGTCGACCTTGACAAAGAGATGAAAGGTACGGCAGGAAAAATCCACGATGTCCGCAACTAGAGCAGAACCCCTCCTTTTCGAATCACCTACATTGATCCGGAATAAAACAAACGTTCCAAGAAGGGTGGATGAACTCCACATCGTTCTATATAGATGCAAATCTGCTCGATTTCTCCCCCATTTGTCTGAGCTCAGATTCATGAGCCAAGAGATACGACTTTACTTATTTGTAACCCTACAGCTAGCAACGAATGTCACCAGTGAAGTGCATTTTGTACCGACGTTGGCACGCCCCCCTAGGTTGAAGGACGCCAGCCCGGCGAAACAGGAACATGCCCGTCTCGAGGTGGAGAATCCGGAAGACGATCTCGTGCAAAATTGAAAAGAAAGAAGGGGCCATTACGCTGATGAAGACCGTAAGGGTGAACGTGAGTTCATTTCTTTTCACTCGACCAAAAAAAAATAAGCATGGTAACTCACTTTTCCTAGAGCCCTTTCATGCGTCCCCTCCTCCTTCCTTTACCTATCTCTATATCATCTCATCTAGTCTCATGCACGCAATGCCATCCATCCAGCCTGAGCCTATCAAGAACCTAAACGAGCTCATGATCGTCAAAGCACAGCTCCTTTACTTTAGTATCGCCGCTGGATCGCTCTCTGCCGTTCAGAGAGAGATCGATCGAGGAGCTCAGTGTCGCTGCTGAGGGTGAATACAGGTGGGTCATTCATTTCCTTTTCCCATGCATTTTTTTTCACATTGGGGGTGTGACGTGATATGTTCTCTGTGTTGTTTTCGTCCTCGTATCTTTCCATTTCATCTGTTTCCTCGTCGTCCTTTCGTTCGTCGACGGCCACGGCATTTTTTGCTCGTATTCTTTCGTCTTTTTCCTTTCCGCTGCTTTCTCCATACCTCGACAACTGACATCATCCGGTTGACATAGGAAGTCCATCCAGGGCGTCGCATGGAAAAAACCTGATGAACGGTTCGTGAATAAAAAGATACGAGGAAGCTCGGTACACTCAACCTTGGACTTTGCCTATCCTCGTCTCTCCTGGTGGATCAACTCCGAAGGGAATAGTGGACATTTCCACGTTCTCCCATTTCCTCTCTTGAACATTTCCGCTTTCCTCTGTTGCATTTCGAGCACCGGTACGAAGTTACCCGCCACACGGTTGGTTCGATCTCAATCGAAGATATCAGGTGGAGGGGTGCAGAATAATCACCACATCTTGGACGCTGGAAAAGCCTGAAGGATAAAGGTGACGATCATCCTGTTTCATTCAAAAAAAAATTGACAGGAAAGCATGTATCGAGTGATCTCAGAGTCCAGGGATAAACATTCGATTCCAAAATCAAGTCGAGTCTAGTCGAGTCTACGTATCTCCTGCATATTATGTATCTGGGAAATTCCTGAATAATCCAAAGATATGATCAATGAAGCCTATGTAGAATTGTTGATATCGCTCCGACAAGTATCATGATCAATCCTCATCTTCCTCATCCATCCCTAGCTTGAAAACGTGTGTTATGAGACTGTTTGATTCGGGGCATATCTACAGTCCCTTCGATTGGTGGCTCCTTTCGCTTATTTGAATTTACCGTTGAAAGGTCTCTTCCGTTTCCTTGTTCCCAGTTAGTTGCGGGATCATTGAGAACGTTGTCGAACAATGCTTCCATCCAATTTGATGTCCTCAATGTTTGCAAGTTGGCCCAATGTTGATAATTTCTGTCGTACAGATCTTCATGTTCACTCCTGAGGTAACGTCTGAAATCGTTCCCATGGTATTCTCCTCGAAGCCTTGTTATTTCCTCAATCTTGGAATTCGTCGTTGGTTTATGATTGTACCGGGTTGCAAGGATCATTGCCGATTCTTGTAAGATGCGGAAGAGAGGTGAGCTACGAATGCGCATCTCCTTGAGCATTGTGCGTTTGAAGCTCATATCTCTTGTACGTTCCCCCAGTCTTTTTGCCCTCGTCTCCAACCATGTAATGAAACAGATAATTGAGCGTGGAAACAACCTCCCCGAGCTTGTAAGCATGTTCGCATTTTAGCAAGGTGATATATAGGAGCGTGTACCAGAAGGATTCGAGGTCATCTGTGTAGTCGGGGATGGGCCGATTTTCTGGTGCCAACAGGAGGCGTGCAGCCATAAATTGCCATTTGCCCTAGAATCATAATAATAGCATGATAAGTGTCTAATGAAACAGAAGAAAAGATTTGATACATAAGTACCGTGCGTTCTGGCGGGCTTTCGACATCGACCCTATCAATGTCTGTCGACAAATCCCAGTCTACCAACAAGCCTTTCCCCACGTTGGTAATCATGATATTCCCAGGACTGATGTCACGATGGAGAACTTCAACGCACAGTTGCTTCACGTTCTGGAACTTGTCAAGGGGCAGCGCGAACTCGAGGAGGGCAAGACGAAAATGGTGATGTTCACGGAGGTTATCATCTAGTATCCTTGCATAGACTTTGGTGCCAGTTCGATGATCACAACCAAGGACATCATGACCAGCTCTGACAGTGGGGATATTAGGCACCTTGTTCGTCTTTGTATACTTGGGCTTCCGAGTGAGAGCCTTGCGTTATGATTCGCCAAGTATCTTTGAGGAACACAATCTTTCCTGTTGGACCAATACTGCAGCAAAATTGCTTGTTGCGCTTCCAGTCTGAAATGGGGCACCCATATAGTAAGGTGGGCGAACGGGACACTTGATTGTAAAATTGAAGCTGGTGAGCTGCTGCTGTCAATGCCCAATTTCCCACGCATGTCCGGGACCTTTGTCCTGCAACGCAAAACTCAAATCGTGCAGAACGCAATGCTGCGAGAGAACTTCATCGACCCATGGCAGACGATGAAGGGTCACAAGGCAGTGAGGGAGCTATGCTGAAGCGGACGTACATTTCTTGGGAACTTTCTGTCCCTGTTTCCGTGCGGCCGACATGCGGCTTCATGTTTTCTTCCTTGTTCAGATTTGTCTGATTGGCTGGTTGGTCGTTCTTTTCGATCCAAAAAGGTTTACAGAAAGCGAGGGCTTTATTGAGAACAATGAACAGATGGAGAAAGCCAAAATTAGAAACGTGAAGAATAATGTAAGTGAATCCCAATCAGGTAACTGCCAAGACGTGGGACCCACAATCATGCAAGGTGGGTTTGTGTATCATATGAAGCACTCATGCTTTTGTATTTGTGTACAAACACCCTTGAATAAAAGGTCTACATTTTTCCAAACACTTCGAGTCCCAGTACCATCTCTCACCCTTCAACATATCAGCCTCAGGCTACCATTTGAAGCTCGATGGACAATTCAACTGCACCAACCCTCGAAGATGTACCAGCGCCCTCGAGAGAAATGATGGCTAAGGAAAACAAAGAAGGTCACATCGAGAAAGCGGCCTTGCGATACCACCACCTTGAAAGTCATCTTCAAGTTGATAGGTTGACACCTCCTCAAGCCAGGTTTTCACCTTGTTCAATTTCTCAGATTCGGGCCATGGAGGTACTTGTTAATAATTTAATGTCTAAGGTGCACAACACGGGTTCCCCTCACCTTAAGCCTGCAAAAAAATATGCCATCAAACCCGACCTTGTGCTGTCTTTTGGCCTAGCAAGGGAGAAAATCCCACCCCCGTTCCCAAAATTCATGTTCATACTTGAATGCATACCCCATCACCCAGAGTTATTCAGCACGAAACACAGAAGGGAACGCCAAAAGAACGAGTCGAGATCAGCATCATCGATGTAGTTGGGACCTATGTATTCTTCTTTTCCAGGTCGCATCAGGGGTCGAGCTGCCCGCTGAGCGGCCATGATGGAGCACCCTGATTATAATAGACGTTGGGGAAAGAATAGACAAATTTGATACATAATGTGTATTCCACTCGACGGTCGAGATTCGGGAGTCCCAGTTTGGTCCCGGTTTAATACGGATAGTTACTAGGTGGATGTATCTGGCGCTTATCTTACGATGAAGGATTTGGCCTGCTTATTCTACCGTCAGTAACGGGCAAACAAATAGATCTTTAGTAATTTACCGACTTTGTGACCAGGTGGCAAAAGACCCTTATGAGTTGCGCCATATCCTCGGATACAGCCACGGGCCTCACATGCTCGAGGAGATGGTCGAGGTATTACTCCAAGCAGAAATGGTGAAAGATTTGTTTGATAAGAAGATTCTAGAAACATCCTTGGGTGATTATTACCAGCATGCACGAGGCCTCTGCTTGATTGCCTATGGCTAAAGAAAAATAAGATCACGTCCGAATGATCTATCCAAGATTTATTTAGAATTGCGCGTTCATTTGGCGTCTTTGGCTGCATCGCGTCCACCCAACTCCAATGGGAGTCCGATAGCCGTATGTATCGTAAACCAACAACCGGAACGAAATAAATGAATGCCAACTACAACACGGCGGAGCGCCGAGCAACCACCATGGGTTCGTAATATATCGCCGCAACTCGATCGGAGAGAAGAAACATTAAAATCAAAATAAGTAGCTTCCCGAAACGACTGCGAGGAGTCCTAGGCAGGGGGTGCCTCGACGGTGAATCCCAGCAGGGGAAAAACCAATAGAACCCCCATGACTCGAGCAAACAGGAAACTTTCAACATTTTGTTTTCGCGTTACTACTCTCAGGCTTCATCCGCTCAAGAAAGGAAGCGACCGTAACGTTTGGCAAAAGCAAAGCTGCGAGACAAATTTATTCAATCACACAGAAGGCTCGACGCGAAATTGCGACCTCACTTTCAATCTAATTCCACGGTATGCCATCCCCAACGTCCGAATTCTTCCCTCGCGTGGCGTACATGGATTATTTTTTTCGTCGGTGTCAGTGTCGTTCAACAAGTCGAGTACCTGCACCACTAAATTTCGCGTTCTCCTCCAATAAAGCTCTCCCATCATATATTGGATGGAATATATGTATAGTTTGGTATGGATCGAGCAACAAATGCGCAAAGTATACAAGGTGGCCGAGGACACCCAGAGAAAGATTACCTTCCATAGTGTTTATCAAGGATAACTCGAGCCCTGGTCTCACCCGCCTCAAGCCTGATCCATGTCTCCACTCCCGCTTTCGGGTCAGGCGTGTGGAATAAAAGATTCCTTACGCCATGGCCCCAGCCTGCAGAGTCATAGCCTCCGTAACTGTGGGTATACAGCAGTTGGTTAGATCGAGTTCTACCTCTGCTTTATGGATGTGAAAAACCCACCCGGAGTGCTTATCGAAGCAGAATATCACATCCTTGGTCGGTTCGCGTGCACACCATTCATTGCCATGGTCTGTAAAAAAGATGAGAAAAAATCCTTAGAAATAATGTAGGGCTATACCGTGTCCAGATATAACGGCGTGAAGGTTTTTGACCTTCGAGTTCAAGGCGTCCCAGAAAGGCTTATCCATGTTTTTCGCGCTGGAATCCTGGACAGAACCAGATCCAAGTATATCCGCTACATATTTCAAATACAGCGAGTTTAATCCCTGAACAAAAAAGAGAGGTATGGAAACTCGCCATTCATTCCAGGGTTCTTTTCGGGGGTGACAGTACTTTGCACGGCCTGAATTGCATGTGGGGGGATGTGAACAAATGCGACGGCGGCACGGGATTTGGCGGGACCCCAGGCCTTCTCCATATCGCGCGTTTCAGACACGATCCAGTCTGCAACGCTGGCATCCACCCAGTCAGGGACCGGAGCGGAGTTAGGATTAGGAGAAAATCCGCCTGAAAGATATATAAATATGAATGTACTTAAAATGTAGATAACACCTACCCCGTGAGTCAAAGAACCAAAGAACGAGAACTGGAGCGGTATCTATATGAGGGCGAAACTGTTAAGAATCCTCGAGCACCAGACTTGTAATCCTTGCTTACCTTTGGAATTGCGGAAAATCTAACAGTACAAAGTGATATCAGGCGATCATCTCCGCCAGAAGTATAGAAAATTTAAAGGACTGACCGGCACCCAGTAATTCCCTGGGCCCAGGTTTCCACCAACGCCTCGGGGTGCCGCGCGAGTGTAACTGTAACGGGAGACTTTCTGTTCGCGTGTGATCTCCTCGGCGTGCGTAATGTTGGCTTGGTTGTCGTGGTTCTAAAAGCGCGGTGGGTAAGATAATGGAAGAACTGTCCAGAAGAAAAGGCGCTCACACCATGAGTCGAAGAGAATGGGACTTTGGCCCTGTTGAGCGGGGCGACGATCTCGTCAATAAGGGAAGTCGAGTTTTCCCTGAAAGTATCTAAATTTTGGAAGTTTAACGCATTTTTGGAATATGAAGGAGCTATTTTGAGGATTCTCTGCTTACTTTCGCCCGTAATTAAATCTCCATTGAGCACTCTAATCAGAGGGAAAACTTAGAACAAGGACTGAGAGACGAGAATGTTGGAACGTACACGTAGTCGGGTTTCTCATCCCCAAGAACTGTATCCATCAGCGAAATGCTATTCACATCTTGCTCAGGACCCCAGTCATCCCACGGATTTTCACCAAAGTGAAGGTCAGAGAACACGGTAAGCTTGAAGGTGCCGTCGCGCTTGAACGTGAGACGAGGTTTCCCTGGATATGGGTCGAGGATTTTTTTATGGTTTTGGTGTTCGTTCTTCTCTAGACTGCCCGGTTAAAGAGAAGTATTTTATATAGTTATTCGACAACTCACGATTGGAAGGCGCGGCGCAGACACTCATGCTTTGGGCAATGAGAATGGCCAGCCCAACCTTTGCAAATCGTGCGTTCCTCATAGTTGGAAGATAAAGGCGGGCAGTCGAGGAGATTTCCAACAGGAAAGTGCGCGTTTTATAGTAGCATGCGTGTCGGGGAAGAAGGACCTCTTAAAGCTCCACGTGCGTTGTGCTTGCTGGAACCCTGAGTCACTAGTCGCTAGTCATCGTCAACATTTGGTCAACATCAAAGCAAGAGCCCTGAGGCGCACATGTGTGACGAAATACAAATGTCGGATGGCGGGCCGAGAGCGGCTACAGGCCAACCGTTTCGTTCGCTTCCGCTTGAAATAGTGCACGGCAAGTTACTACTGTTACTTGTATGCGGAAGACATAAGGGCCATTTATGGGTCCTAGCTTGGTCAGAGCCCCGGTTGCGGCAATGATGTTTGGTTGGAATCCCGGATGAGGCCTATCTTTGGCAATTTTTTTGCTACTTTAGGCTCTGCTGATCCTTTCCGTACCACAACTACGTTCTCCGTCCAAACGCTTGGTGAATATTAGAAATACTCTGGCTTCATCCTCCAGGAAATTATTACCCAATGACTTGACCGCCTTGTGTGCTTAAATAATGCAGTCCTACTATCAACCCAATTGAGTTCGTCATGGTTCTTCGAGTTTCCCAACGCTTGAGGGACTTTGAGTTGAGAAAATAGTCATGGGTGTGGCTCGGAATTACTTTATGGATTTAATGATCCACACAGTGAAATGGCGCTCGACTATAAAGATAAAATCCTTCGCCGTCTCCATATGACTCGAAGTTCAAATCTACTTGGCGCTCAGAGTCTACCTACTACTATTCTTTTGGGATCGTCTGGCATGTCTCGCATGCGGATATGCATCCCAATGAACAGATTTAACCTTGTTCCAAGTGGACCCCACTTTCGATTATTTACATGGTAGTGGCTTTTTCAATGAGTGGGACGCGACCTTTCGCATACTATCGAAATGTAGAAAGTACTTGAGGATCGATGGGTGAATGGACAATTTCTGAAATAAGGCGAACATACAATTTCGAAGCGTTTAAATAAGGTATAGGTATAGTTGTGCTCTGCGCTTGTGAATCATACCAGGAGAGTATTACAATTACTTCCCGTAATGTTTATCAAGGATGACTCGGGCCCTCGTCTCACCCGCCTCAAGCCTGATCCATGTCTCCACTCCCGCTTTCGGGTCGGGTGTGTGGAATAAAAGGTTCCGCACACCGTGGCCCCAGCCCGGAGAGTCATAGCCTCCGTAACTGTGATTATACGACAGTTGGTTAGATCGAATCCCAGACCTTATGGATGTGAAAACCCACCCGGAGTGCTTATCGAAGCAGAATATCACATCTTTGGTCGGTTCGCGTGCACACCATTCATTGCCATGGTCTGTAAGAAAGATGAGCAAAAATTCTTAGAAGTAATGGAGGGCCATACCGTGTCCAGAAATCACGGCGTGAAGGTTTTTGACTTTCGAGTTCAAGGCGTCCCAGAAAGGTTTATCCATGTTCTGCGCACTCGAATCCTGGACGGAACCAGATCCAAGAATATCCGCTATATATTTTATATACAATGAGTTTAATCCATGAACAACAAATGGGAAGTAAAGAAACTCGCCATTCATTCCAGGGTTCTTTTCGGGAGTGACAGTACTTTGCACGGCCTGAATTGCATGTGGGGGGATGTGAACAAATGCGACGGCGGCACGGGATTTGGCAGGACCCCAAGCCTTCTCCATGTCGCGCGTTTCGGACACGATCCAGTCTGCAACGCTGGCATCCACCCAGTCAGGGACACGGGTCGAATCAGGATTGGGTGAAAATCCGCCTGAAAGAGATAAATTTATCATCGATGTGAGGGGCCGCATGAAACGCAAAAGTCGCATACCTCGAGAGTCAAAGAACCAGAGAATAAGAACGGGGGCTTTATCTAGAAGTGTACAAACACATCGTTAGAAAATCCATCGAGTGCATCCAGACTGATGCTAGTTGCCTTTGTTGTTGCGATAAATCTAAGAAGCGCCAAATGAAATGAGTCCGCTAAAGTAACTAAGACAAAAAACTGACCGGGACCCAATAGTTTCCTGGACCGAAGTCACCGCCGACGCCTTTAGGTGCCGAGCGAGTGTAACTGAAACGGGAGACTTTCTGTTCACGCTTGATCTCCTCGGCGTGTGTAATATTGGGCTGATTGTCGTGGTTCTAAAAGAGCAAGAGATCAGCATCAATAGGCGTATCGAGTAGAAAAGGCCCTCTGGACTTACTCCATGAGTGGATGAGAATGGGACCTTGGCCTTATTGAGGGGGGCGACAATCTGGTCGATAATTGTGGTTGAGTTCTCCCTGAAAGTGTCTAAGTTTTGGAAGTCAATGATTTTTAACTATTGTGTGAATTCTTCGCCTACTTTCGCCCGTGATCAAATCTCCATTGAGGACACTAAGTCCACGGAGAATCTTTAGCAGAAGAATGAGAGAATGACCTTAGAACGTACACGTAGTCCGATTTCTCATCCGCGAGAACGGTACCCATTAGAGCAACGCTACTCGCATCATGCTCAGGGCCCCACCAATCCCACGGATTTTCGCCAAAGTGAAGGTCGGAGAACACGGTGAGCTTGAAGGTGCCATCGCGCTTGAACGTAAGACGAGGTTTGCCAGGATATGGGTCGAGGGTCTTTTTATTGTTCTGATGACCGTCCTTCTCTAAATTGGATCTGGAGAAGTATTTTCGGCCAATAAGGGTTTTGGACGACTCACGGTTGGAAGGCGCGGCGAAGACATTCAAGCATTGGGAAATGAGAATGGCCAGCGCAGCCTTTGAAAGTCGCATCATAGATGAGGGTCTTTGTAGCTACTTCAACGATAAGAAAGGCAGTCGGTCGACGAGGCTTCCAAATGGCAAGAGCTTCTTTTATAGTTTCTGGGAAGCCCTGGGAGAACCGTCCTCAAGTTGGTGAATTTCCCAAAGAAGCATAATAGGCGCACATGCGCGAGGTACGCATGGCGGACGGGAAAATACTAGACGAAAGGACGAAAGATGGGGCCGGAGGAAGGATGGGACAATGATAGGATTGTCAGGTTGTGATGAACGCAAAGACGAACGTGATCCAGCCTATATCTTCGTCAAATCTTCGTATAAGTATATACAGGCTGGTGACCGGCCTGAATACGAGAATTACCGGGACATTGACCCAAGTTCAAGTTTCAACGACACCATCAGTCACCAGCATGTACTTGGTGGCACGCCCACGTAAAGAAACGCAAGACGGGCCACATCGTGCACCTACTTTTTTAGTATAGTCTTCATTGGGGAAAATTCTTCTCCAAACTCTATCAGAGGAACGTTCGATGATCGCATTGTGCAGCTGCGATATGTTGAAATGTGCAGCGTAACGGTAGCATGGCCGATGAGGGAGCAATTGATCCGTGAGGATATATTATTATGTAAGTAATTATTAATATGAGCGCGATATCCGACAGCTCCGAACTTCTCCGTTAACCCGACCACCATCGTAGTAAGTATACGCGGACACCATTTGGGATATTGAAGGTTCGCAGCATCATGTTCTCATGCTGCGAAGCCTGTCCATTCGATCCCTTTCCACCCTGGGTCGTCGTACCATATCCGACTCGAGTTACCCCCACCACGGAACCGTGATACATGGAAATATCGCCAAACGTCCTTCACGAAGACCATCGCGAAGCGGCCAAAATCTATCAGACCGCTACCTTTACTTGGAAAATTCTCTTCGATCCACGGATATTTTCCCCAATGAACTCGGGGAGACTGGCAGCTCATCTTTACTGCCAACCACGCCCTTCAAGCTTGGCAGCAACGTCGAGATGTTTCGGGGATTCAAATTGCCCGAAGAACCAAAGCCTCCTGGGGATAATGGCGAGTACATCTTCTAATAATATATATGTACTATTTTCCTCTGCTAACTAGACTGTTCTCCAAGATTGTTGCATGTCTGGTTGCGCCGTTTGCGTCTACGACCTTTACGAAGAATCGATAGAGCATTACAAACAATCTGTATCGACATTGCGAGCCTCGCTTTCTGCTCTGGATATACCCGAATCGGAATGGCCCCATAGAATTCAAACCAAAGGACCCTTGTCGCCGGAAGGAGCAACGGAGAGGAAGAATACCATTTTGAGCGCATTTGAGGAAATGGAGCGCAAGTTAGAGGCAAAGCATGCGGAAGGAAATTGACAGAATTAGGTTTCTGTATACAGGTAGATATATATTTCTCTGATGTATAGCGTTACTATAGACGAAAAACCTCTTCTCGTTATTTAATTCGGACCGATATACCTGCATCTCATGCTCAGGCCCCAGGTCGCATATTGACGAATATATATCATTTCTAACGTCCAGAAGGAAGCGAGCACTGCGACGAGTCACCGCGGTCGTACGACCTGGTCATCTTCAGAGAATACATCCCGTTGATAGATACATTATAAATACATGAGATATGTCAGGACTAGTCTACAGGTGGGTATGATTGGCGGGCATTATCTTCGCAGACTCTGGGAACTGATGTCTGGAATCCCTATTAATTACAGAAATCGACTGTGAATCGAGCGTTAAATGATGGATGGTGTGATTTATGAAGCGAACCACCGGAAAAATTCTACCATCTTGATGGTGGAGTATGTTCGGAAAACTGCGAAGGATGATTGGTGATATCAAAGCTATCAGCCGCATATTGGGTCACATAGTCCACATGCGTGCTAGTCGCTTGAGTGCTGTATATGCCTAGATCAGCAGTTTCATGCAAGTTGAGCATGAGACGAGACATCATCGTCACAGATATGCTAAATAAGGTTAACAAAATCAGAAAGAAGGGCATCGTTGGAGTTGAATGCAGTATGCCGAACCTGCTGGCGAACGTCGACATACCGCCTCGGAGGAAGGGCTATATTTGTGGATCCCGTTAGGTCATCATGGCGGAGAGGAAGATTGGGAAATTTTGGACGCACTCCAAGGAGCTATGTCGAATAACGATCAATGCTTCGTTCGAGAAATCAGAAAAGGTGACATACATAGAAGGTCAAGATGTTGGACAGATTACACAAGGCCATGATGCTATGAATGATACAAAGCTGGGTAGTTGGGGCAGACATTGATGCATTGGGGATCACTCACGCGAAGTAGATGGCCCCTGGAGTGGAGTGGGAAGAATTAATCTCGTGAATACTACTCAACGCCTCAGGTGTTTACAACGCACCGTCCCGCAAGATGATCGAGATCAATGGGATACCGATGCCAGTGATGGAATGGTCGCGACGAGCTTTCCATGTCTTGAGAAATGTGAGAGCAAAGATGATGGAGTCGTACACAAATAACGCCTCCCATGCACCTGCCAGCCCTGTGGTAACGTTGAGTTTGAGAAGGTCAACAATAAATCAAAGGGCTTACGGATTGCTCTAAATATATCCAAATGCCGAGGGTTAGTCAAGGTGCAACCATAGAGACAACAGGAGAAGGCTTTACGTGTCTCTTGACATGCCGATATGACAGCCTCCTCCACTTTCCGATGGAGCGCTCTTTTGCCCAAACATCACCCACTGATGGAGGAATAAGCGAGGCGTTTAGTACGATGGTGTTCAAGAATCAAGAACGAAGATTCGCACCAACGAGAATGCAATCAAAACTACTCCGCTGCCGCCCATATACGCCAATATCCGCAGCGAACGACCGTAGAGAGCATAAATGCGGAGGGTTAGCAGAACTGTCGAGACCCGGTGAACAAGATTCACGGAATTGGAAAATATATTGGGAAACTCACTGCACACGAGAACTTGATTCACGATGAGCACAAGTTGGCGAAAGAGGTTATATCTCTTGCAACTAAAATCGTATCCTCGCCTTGAGAACAAAGTTAACGATATCACATTTCGTGCACGAACCTCTGTAAAACACTCAACTGTCAGCGTCGCAAAGGAGGGACAGAAAAAGGTCGCATACGCACTCGAACAGTCAGATTTGAAAACCCCATGATCACCACGACGATATTTCCAAAGAACGCAAAATAACGGTTCAGAAAAAACCAATACGAGCTGCGTATCTTTGGCTTCTTCCACAGAAAATTAATTTCCTGACCTGGTAGAGATATAGTATCAACTCCTCGACCAAAAATGCACTCATGAAAGCGTACCGGCCGTAATAGCGTGATCATAGTACAGAAAGGCTACAGAGTTTCGTCAACCCGTAATGTCCGAACAGATTCGTTGTCACTTACAGACGGCAAAAATATGAAGATAATTATGGATCAGACTAGAGGTGACAGCACTTAGAGCGAGGAACAGAGACAAATAGGATCACTCACATCTCTCGTGCAGTGGATAGGGTATCATTGGTATTATGGTCGAAGCTCATAATGTTAAGGAAGAAAGGACATCGGGGAAGAGCAGAAGAAATTATGCATGCTTCGGCTTTCACGAGAATTTGTGGCTGTTTAGGTGTTCGTGCCTGGCGAGGCATTAGAGAACAATTTAAAAATAAGGTTGATCAGGGAAATCCCATCTGATTTTTGATAAGGATTAACCGTTCCTCCACCCTGCTCTTGCTTGAGATGAGCAACCTGACGATAATTGCGTTGAATTGCATGAAATTGAAAGCAGAACTGTTTGGATCATGATTCAGTCAGCCTCGACGCTCATTCGAAAGGGACTCTCCGTGTTCAAATGGAGGTACTTATCGGCATGGCCCGCTGCCCCTTTGAAAGCCGCTTTGTCCGCACAAACGCAGGTTTGCATTTCGCTGCTGCTCAGCTCAGGCTCAACCCCAAACTCAGATCTTTGACAACATCATAGAAAGTGTACCCTTACTTACTGTGGTTGCGCGAGCGAAAAACAAAAATGCGCCATATGTAGTTACCCACAACTCGCTGCGGGGAAGGCAGCGGTAAAGGCTGGCAGAACTTCTGCGAACAACACAAAGGAAGGTTCGGAGAAAATACAGAAACTTGGGATGGTTCCGAACGTCGCGGCATTTGTAAGAACTATGGGGTATGAGAACCAAAAAGAATGTAAGATGTTACCATCGAACGAGCTGAATTGGGAATTGCCTTGGCAATGTTGACCCAAATTGCGTTTCCACAGAGTCAGATGTCATTGGGTCGGTGTTGTTACAGGGATTTTACGAAAAGCGTACCGCGAGATACCGTCATTCTGTAGAATCCACTCGCGTTCGAGGGTATATCCCTTCGACCTTGGGAGCCACACACTCCAAACGTACCAATATAGTACACCAAGAAGGGCAACGGCAAAACCGCCAACCGAATGTGACTATAGGTGAAAGCATGGTAAAGGCACAGCAAGGAACGTTTGGGCGTCTACTCACCCAGTAAGGAAGCTTTCTATATGTTCCCGAGCCAGAAGCGGGAGGAAAGAATGGGACCAACACCAGGAACAGGTTGGAAAGGAAGAAGAGAATCACAATCGCCTTCGGCGCTCGGAAAGGAGGGTCCCAATCCCATGTACGGTAACATCGAGTATATAGCAGGAGCAGACCAAATGATACAGCCGCGTTGACAAGAGAGAGAGAATACGAAGACACTTTGAATGAATAATAGTTAGCGCGAAAGGGCAGGTAACAAACCAAAGTGCAGCTTACAAGAGATCAGGAAGAGATAAGCATCACCTGGGGGTACTGCGAAAAGAAAGGTGCAGGAGACAAGATATTGTGCGAGAAGCCCGGCAAAGGGGGCATTGAAAGGCCGACTACTCGCAAATATCGAGGAATAGGGTAAAATTCCTTCGCGTCCAAGTTCTTGAATGACTATGGATTGAAAGGGAGAATGAGCACACAGGGGAACCATTGCGGCTCGGGAGTGGAAGAAATCCCACCTCTGCCTTGAGAAAATTGCCCAGCGAGGAGATTCCCCAGCGTGGATAACGCAATGAAAGAGCTCAAAGCCTACCGACTTTCAGGATATTAGGTGTGGCAAGGAAGGAAGGTCAAACCTTCTCTGTCGCAGGGCCAAATAGATTCCTGAAATATAGTGCTCTGGAATTACCAATCAGCGAATGTGCTTTTCAAATATTGATGTCACGAACGCAACGATTTGTCGGCTTTCCAAGATATCTGTCTTAGAGACGACGGAGAAGTACGCGACATTAATGAAGAGGTATACCGCCGTGACTGAGAACATAGCTAGTGGGGCTGCGCGTTTGATTGTACGCACTGGGTCACGGACTTCGGATAAGGCATAATTAGCGTTGGAGTAACCAATAAATGACCTGAAATGAGTATAATTAGGAAATGAATTTCTAACCACAACTACACACTTACCAAATGACGTTGTAAAGTCCACTCACAAAGGCGTTCGCTCCAGTGCCCGAGCCTTCCCAAAAGTTGTACCAGCTAAAGTTGTCCGGTTTCTCATACCCTTCACGGACCTGCACGTGTTTGAACCCGGCCAGACACAGGAGACCAGACATAGAAACCAGAGCAAGGACGACGAGCTTGAATAATCCTAACGAGTTTTGAAGACGGACGCCCCATTTGAGCAGTGTCCCATGAACGAGACAGATAAAGCTCAAGCAAGAGAAGGCTACCAGACGAGTATGGAACCAGGTTGGTTCAATGGACAACGAATGGAGAAGATCTGCGAGAATTGAAGTAGGAATGAGACAATGATAACTGGAGCGCCCTACATTCGCTGAAGACAACGCTGTTCGCTGTGGCCGTGCCCTGGATGCGTTAGATAGAAGAAGGCAGAGAGGAAGTGGATCGAATGTAAATACCATTATGAGCGTATATGCCGTGAATGTGCAGGTAGCCACGAACTTCGGTGTACGATAGATGAATTCGAGATAGTTTTTCTCTCCGCCACTCCTCGGTAGACCCTTCCGTCATTTCTTTATCAACCGAATAGAAGGAGAAAAGGGACCGCTTACACTTCCAAGTTCTATGTAAACAGCTGTCCCACATGCCGCAATGAGGGCACCAACGAGCCACATGATTAGTGCTACCCCAACACTCCCGGATGACCTCAATATATTGCTGGGTGTCGCATATATTCTGACAGTTTACACGTTTTAGATCATTTCAGTGTCGCGTCGCACAGCACTAACCCAGTTCCGATGACACGATTGAAGATAAGAAAGGATGCACTAAAAAGACCTGTACAAATATCAATGACTCTGCTCATATGACTGAGGAGTTGACGTTAACCTAGCTGTCGTCTGGCTTTGGGTACATTATCGTATCTTTCTCCGTGCCGCCCTTTTCTGGGGTCAGATTGAGGCTAAGTGCGACCAAAATATTGTTCACCTTGAGAATCTCCTCCACTTCTATGCAGAGCCCCTCCTTCTATGGGTGATGCCGTTCTATTTCCGTTGTTCAAGAGGGGGGTCCGCTCTTGAGGAAACGACGCATCCACCATCGTTTGTGGTGAGTGCAGTTGGGGACAGGTCCGAGTCGGCGGTCGCAGATAATCGAACTCCGACCGTTCGCCGAACTCGGCAGCATTCTGGGCACACAAAAAATGCTTGGCACCGGGCGAATTCAGAGTCTGTGGGTATCAGAGTCGTGCTGAGTCGTGGCCACAACCACAACGGACTTTTACATAATAACTAGCGAGCGCCGAAGAAGACACTTAAACGCCGGAGCTTGGAAGCATGCGTTAGGGAAATGTTCAACTCAACTGACCCACACTGGAGCTTACTCGGCCACATTTAGTAAACTGATGACTTCGAAACCAGAAACATGCTGTGCGCATCACATCGTTTCCAGAAAACCGTGTTTCCACAGGTTGACATCGCCTGATCCATGTGTTCGGCCTCGAGGCTAGCCGAAGAAATTTGAAGGGAATGGGGATTGGATACCGCACGAAGGAAAGAAGAAATAGGAACTTCAAGATGATGTTTCCTCTGGTCTCCCATTTGTTTTGTCGGGGACGAGAACAAAAATAGATCATGGTTATAGATGGCGGAGGGTCCGGGCATCACCATGCATCACCCGGACTGTCGTATCGCGGTCACAATCTGGAGCGCTGAGCTATTTTGGCCCTGGGCCGCCCACCCTGTCACCTTGTTTTTTGTTTTATACCATTAGAAGTGCAGTCCTCGAAGACTCACGCCCACTTTCTCTCCCATTCAGAACTCCCTATACTAGAGCTCCTTCCATTCTTTGATATTCACTTCTCCCAGCGAGCATGGTTTCCGCGAATCCCTTATTTCGGGGCAGTTGGAATGCTAGAAAATTCCAGGCCACCGTCATCAACGACATCTGGCCAGAAGTCCTGTTCTTCAGCCTGGTGGCCACAAGTATGGCTTGTGTCACCACCATTCTACTTCCTTCGAACTAATTCCTGATAGTGGTAACTTTGGTATCCGAAAAAACCGAGAAAAACCTTGGAATTTCCAATCAACTCTTGACCGTTCTTGGTACAGTGCTTGGTTTGGTCATCTCTTTCCGAACGTCCTCGGCCTATGAAAGGTGCCCCCGTCTCTTTAGCATGTTTATGTTATGTTCTCACCTCTCAATCCATAGGTATCAGGATGGAAGGAAAATGTGGACGAACATCATCACCGCGTCACGGAATTTGGCTCAGCAGGTTCGTTGTTTCCCTTGAGCCTTTCTCTCTGAATATATATTAATAACGTCCCAAGATCTGGCTCCATGTCAGTCGATCGCACGGGAAAGGGTGCCGCAGCGAATGCGACTGCACTTCAAAACGTCATTGAGAGGAAGACCATGATTAATCTTGTAGGCCACCAACTTGTCTCCATGCTTCATGGTTCCTAATAATCTATAGATCCTTGCATATGCCGTGTCTGTGAAGGTATTTACTATCCATATGTTGTTTCTCATTCACCTGTCTAAGCTGGTCGTGTGACACAGCACTTCCTACGAGGCGAACAAGGAGTGTATTATGAGGACCTCTACCCTTTGATCTCCTTCCTCCCAAGATATGCCAATGGCGAACAAGGACCTGAGGCCGAGAAACTTCCACTCTGGCAAGATGTCGATGAACAGTATTCCCGCAAACCTGATCAACCTGCAACCGAACTTGGTCGTGAACAATCCGCTGACAGCGATAGCAACACATTTGATCCTGAGAAGGCTCTTCCTAATGTCGCTAGCGAACGTCCACTGAAGCCTGCTCGCAATCCACCAGTGGCGACACTCCTTGATTACATTCCCCTCCTCAGGCTCTTCAGATGGATCGGTCGCAAACTCACCGGCGCTTCTCGCCCCAAGCGTGTCGGAAAGAAGAGGGCGTACAATGAGTACGTCGAGAGCCACATCCCCCTCGAAATTGTCCTCGTTCTTTCGAAGTACGTGACCTTGGTATTTGGACGAAGCTTTCGCTCACATACGATTTTTCCAATAGCTACACAGCTTGTAAGTTACCTTCGTGTCGGGCCTGCAGCAACCTTGCTCACTCTTTCCAGGGTGCATGCGCAATGGACTCCTCCAGCCTGCTATTGCGACCGGTGTTACTGCCAATCTTACCACCCTACAGGATACTCTCTCGAACTTGGAACGCATTTGCAACACACCCTTGCCCTTCGCTTATCAGGCCCATCTGCGCATGTCTCTATGGTGTGCAGCGTTTACTCGGGCTGTCACTAAATTGTATTCAACTAAAATTATTTCTAAGGCTTTATCTCTTCTTCCTTCCATTCCAGATCTACAAGTCATTCTTTTGGGTCACAATCCCAGGAACCGCGTTTGCCTCATTCTTGCTCCTTGGTTTCCTCGAGATCGGTCAGGAAATGTACGTGTTCCGAAAAATCCATCATTTGCAACGACCAAGAGGTTAACATAATATCAGCGAAAATCCTTTCAACTATGATTTGAACGACCTTGGTTAGTCGTTTGGGCTGTGATTTTTAACAATTTTCTCATGTTTGCTAAAGACCTCGACTACTTCTGCCACGCAATCCAACGCGAGTTACATCTCATCACCGCGGTGAGTAATGCCTTTGTTCCCTAAGACTATGTCCAAATCGTTTGACTCGGTATGTAATAGCACACCATGCCCAACCCAGCAGACTTCCTGTTCAACAACTTGTGGGTTCCAGTCACTACTGACTTTCTCCTCCAGTTTGCTCTAACTTATGGATAGGAATCAACCGTTCGCGCCAGCTGACCGCCGCTCTGCCAAGGAGCTCACAGAAAATAACGCCAACTATTACCTCCCGAACGAAACAGTACAACCAGGTATTGCCAGCCTGCGCCGTACCCTGGTTAAAGGCTGGAAGGACGTCGATACCCTCACCCGCAAACCTTAGTGGGGAAATGCGTGATCATTCTCTTCATCGCGGACAATGAATGAACCCAGCTCACTTTTCTTCGATTCTTTGACGTCCCGTTCTACTGTTTTAATGCGTTTTTTTTTTCCTTTTCTCCTTCAATCACTTGGGTCGACTTATCTGACGAAAATCATGAACAAAAGTAGGGATTGGGATTTCTTGTTGGGTTGCTTTTGCTAGTTGCTATCGTTCGAGCTTTGTTGCATTCTTAATATGGCTTTGTCCAGAGTACCTCTATAATGAATACAAACCGTGGAACGGTTTTTGTTTGCTTTGTCGGGCTTCCTTAAGGAAGCAATGAAATGTAGTCCTTCCGCTGGGGCCGTAATTGCACGTTCATGAGCCGCCGCCTGACAAAGCTGAATGAACTTCACCAGTTAACTGGTTCCTTTTTGCCCGACTTGTAGATCTACATACCTCATTTATATCACCACCGTGCCCAGCCTCAGGCCGCGGTATCGTTAATCACACATCTAAAGGGATGTGGCTGAATTCGCAATTCATTTCCCATATCAGATTTCATGAAAGCCATGTTCTATCCGATACTTCTTGTCCCTCTTGAGAATCACATTTTCCATTCGGCGAAAACGAATTCAATTCGCAAGTAAAGCCGAAACATGTGCATGCATAAACATTGAAAGAGCCGAACATCAAATAGCTGCTCCTCCTCTCCTCAGATGAATCATGCCTCCCGAATGTACACAACTCCCCACGTCCCATCAGATATACCTCACTTCGGGGGAATTTCGAAATTGCACGGATCGCTCCCTTGGAGTGTTCGGCCTTGTTCCAGCCCCTCGTAAAATCCCCGAAACGGATCGACTGTTTCGAGGAGATTTAAAATCCACATTCTGGATGTACTTGAAAGCGATCGGAGTCGACGATGTGGTTGGGGCATCGCTCTCTTCGTCCTCGCTTTCCGACATATCGATGCTGGACACATCGCTGATGCTTTCAATATCATGGACGGTCAATCCCTGGGCGCCTTTGTCCTGAATCACATCTTCCTCATCGTACCCTGCTCTTCCTTCCTCCATCAGTTTCAACCTCTGCATCATCGGACTATCATCGGCGTGTAGGCTCTCGACCGACGTATCCTGGACCCGAACAGAGGCTTTACAACTATCTTGACGAGGATAATCTCGCCGTGGAGGAGGAGGATAAGGAGGGTGAGAGTACGCTGGATGTACAGCCTCCTTTGAAGATAACGACTTTGTATCTTTGGCGGGCGTTGGAGAATCCAGGCCACCTCTGCGCGGTCCGATCCTTGGATCGACGTCCATGAAACCTCGTGGCTGTTTTGTATTTTGGCTCGAACGTTGCGGATGAGAACCACCAGGCTTTTGACTTTGGAAGGTCGCCGTTGAAGCATCTAACCCTGCACGCTGTTTAGGCGCAGGAGAGAGGGGGGAGTATGCCCGATATATATTCTCCTTTGAAGCTAACCTTGCGTCCACGGCGGGCCTTGGGCTATGGGCATATCCAAAGGGTGATTCCTGGCTGCCCTTTCCAATCTTTGCGTGGGCGCCTACGAAAACTTGGGGCCAATGTTGCGGATAAGACCTGCCAGGCCCTTGTGTACCTCGATTTTGCAGAGTTCCCGAAGAAGCTGTCTCCGCAAGCTGTATACGGGGAGGAGCAAGAGGCGAGCATGCAGGATGTAATTTCACCTTTGAAGATAACGACCTTGCATCCATCGGGGGCGTCGGGCTATGGACAGATCCAAAGGGCGGCTCCGACCCATTGTTTTGCAGTCTGACCTTGGGATAGACGCCCATGAAACCTCGAGGCTGATTTATATCTCGGCTTGGACGTTGCGGATAAGACGTAATACTGGGCATTTCTTGGCCTCGCCCCTGGAAGGTCCCTTCGGGGTTTGATTTAGCCTTTGGCACCGGCCGTGCCTTTGGAGCTTCGGGTTGCCTATTCCCAGGTCTTGATGTTTGGAAAGGCACACCATTCATGTTCAACGATCCGAAGGTGGACGGTGTGATGGTATATTTTGTTTCGAAATCGGTCTTCGCCCCAAGATGATCACTATCTCGATTACGATTGCCCATTCCTGCGTCATTGTTGTTGGTAGAATGAGGTGCTACCTTTTTTTTGACCGTTAGATCCTCCGAACTTTTCAAGCTGTATAGCGGACATACCTCTTCAAGGTTATTGATTCTGATAGAATCGGTGTGGCTATTTGCCTCACCCTCATCCTCGTCGCCGTCCTCATCGCCCTCATCTTCATCGTCCTCCTCGTCATCCTCAGTTTCATCCTCATTGTCATCGTCTTCATCGTCGCTGTCTTCATCGTCGCTGCCTTCATCTTCATCGTCCGTCGGTGCCTTCCAATCCATGACGTCCTTCGTCCATTCGTCATACGATTTAGTCGCCAAGATCAATAGGGAACTCGCATATCTCTGGTAAATTTCCTTTCTTCCCAACGCATCATCAACTTCTTTAAGCTCGTTTTGTACATTCGCAGTGTATTCGTAGGCCATGGAATAGAATTCGCTCTGTCGTTCCACAGACTTGATAACTGCGAAATGTTTTCGCTCCTCCGAATCCAAGGACCCATTGAGTTCTTCATAAAGGGGGGCAAACGGCACTAAGAATGGGTGTGACAATCCCAGCAAATGTCCATTAGCACCATCGGCCTTGGGTTTCGCGGGTCCGTGGGTTTGGATCCCTGCTGATGATGAGGATCGTGTTTTGGCGCCCGCCGTGTTCTTCTGGGCATCCCATCGCTCTTTCACCTCGGATGCCCAACCTTGGAAGGAAGGGTAAGCCGTTGACTGCTATGTATCCATTATTAGTAAGTGATTTCGCCGACAAGTTTTTGATCGCTCTCACAGTACCGCTTCCCCTGATATGACGATGGGCGCTAACGCCCGCGGTGCCATCGATCGCACTCCACATATCACTTTGCCGCCAATTCAGCAACTCCTGTATTTGCCTGATCTCATCGGGCTCCGTGGGCCAATGCCTCAGATTTCCCCCGCGCAGGTCGTTCAAGATCTCCGACCACTCCTTTCGTGCCGCCTCGATCTTCTTGGCTCTCGGTCCATGTACTACGCCGGCAGGTAGCTTGCGATATTGGGTATAGAACGTCGCCCAGGCATTTGCGATGTCTTTTGTCGTTGAGGTGGAGGATGCCATGGCGAAGGGTTGGAAGCGAAAATTGACGTTGGATTGACGGCAACCTCAGCCCCGCTGAACTCCAAAAGGACGAAGGCAATGCTGACGCTGCCTGATGCCGACGTGACCCTGACCACCTGCCAACTACTTATTTGTGGCATTTTTTCTTTTCCAGGTCTAAAGGTTAGCTCGTAAGTATTTGGATTTGCAGAGTTAAGTAATTGGGTTGTTAACTGGAGCTCGGAAATTCGTGTGCAGGTAGATTTTTGTAAATTATTTAGACCTCAATACCCCGTCGCGTGAAGAACATGGTCCATGCTGCCAACTGCGAAACGTGTACTTAATCTATTACTCCATACTCAGCGGATCAATAGTAAAGCGCCCACATACTTGGGTTTTCAATTTTGGGACATTTTCTCCCCGTAGTGGTCACGTTACATGAACGCGTCGCGTCGCGTTCATTTAAAATTAGAAGCAAGGTCAGGAACCTAAAAGCGGATTACCGCGTGACTCTCAGACTCTGTTTCCCTTCAACGATTCAATTCTTTCCTGAATCTCCTCATTCAGAAATTACCAAAAAAATCGCTCTTCGCTCACCAGCCTAACGCTGACTGCAGGGACGATCGTCAGTTCCCCGTCATGTTTCAGGTATAGTATGCACTGAATGCATGCCTATCGAAGACATATCGGGCGTCAGTCTGGACTTGGTCGCAAAAGAATTGGGATGGCCTTATCACCAAAAAAAATCGCCTCGTGTCAATGGTTCACTGGCCGATGGAACTTTAACCTTCATCACAGGAGATTATTGCTATCCTCGTGTTCGCCTCGCGCTCGACGGCGGCACCCAACTCGTCATTCATATTTCACTATATCGGCGACCGAGTACTAGGGCGTATGATTGAAGTACGTGAGCTTGACGGTGGATTTTCGATAGATATACTCGTAGGTAACCTTAGGTTGCTTTTGCGAAATGCGAATTGCGAACCAGCACCGTGAACGATGACAATTCAATAAAATACATAATTCATATCTAAACTTTGTGAAATGTGAACGCATGAATGGCCCCTTACCCCTCTTCATAATCATAAAGGTAAACCTGGATCCTTCTCCGGACGCTTTAAAGGAGTCCAACCCCCACCCCCGCCTCGCGGTGTGCCGTCTGCACGTTGCTTAAATTTCCGAGTGAAAGCGTTCGCTCAGCTTCCCTGGCATTCAGTCTTCTTCCTCTCTTCTTACTACCCAATCCCCCAATTTACTGTGACAGGACTCGTTGTGGATCATCGACGCATCTCTCGACTGAATTCGAAATCAAAACAAAATTCGATGGCTGTTCGACTAGATATATACATACATACAAGGGTACGTTGATTTTTTTTCTTTACATTACAGGTGCGCATCTACCATAACGAATACAAGAAATTGGAAAAAAATGTGTACAACAAGGAAATTATAACTGGGGTATGGGAATGGGGTATGTACGGTACGTATGATATCGTCTATAATGTGGCAGCAAAAATAACTCGAACAACACAACAAGGAACAACAGAACGCGACACAGCAGCAGCAAGAAACGGAATGAGGGAAAACGAACGAACGAGGAGGGAAAAAAGAAGGCAAAACGAATAATCATTCAAAACAGATTACCCGCCGCGCCCAATTTACCTCTCTTCAAGTTCTGAATCGTCGGGTTAGCAGCAACACCCGCAGTAGCAGCCGACTCTCCTCCCATCCCCATCCCCATCTTCCCCTTCCCCTTGTCTTTCCCGGTACCCCAAGCAACAGTGGGAGGCTTTGCAGCAGCACCCCAACCAAAGCCACCTCCAGCACCCCATGCCTTCTCACTACCACCACCACCACCAAAGGACAAGTCCGACTGCGAACCATTCGAAGAAGCGGCACTACCGAACCCAAACGAAGACGGTGTCGGTAACCTTCCATCGCTCTTCACGTCCTCACCGGCCTCGACGAAGATAACTCTCGAATCCACAGGCAAATGATCGAGTTTGTTATTCTTGTCGTCATCGTCATCCGGTACCTCCTCGATGGTGACTTTTTTGCTGCTGCTGCTACTGCCGGTGTTGCTATTGGCAGTGTTGGCGTTGTTATTGTTGTTGCCTTTGCCCTTTTTGCCTTTTCCTTTTTTACCAGTCGTTGCTGCTGGAACGGGGGTAGCGGGCTTGGGAACTGGAGCAGGAGGTGCAGGCGCAGGAGTGGCGGGCTTGGTAACCGGAACAACAGGAACAGGCGGTGTAGGCGCAGGAGCAGGAGTTGGAGATGCAGATGCAGTGGGAGATAGGCGCCGCAGACCTTGTGCAGTGGAGATCTTCGAGTTGTTGACTGTCGCGGTGGTTTTCTTCTGAGATTGCCAGAACGATTGAGGTTGAGCTGCGGGTTCGAATTCGCCGCCGCCACCACCACCGCCGCCGTCGCCATCGCCCCATCCACCATCGCCCCACCCATCATCATCATCACCATCACCACCACCAACCTCGGTATTCCCATTGAAGTCATAACCTCCAGGAATCCGAGGATTTCCAGCAAACGTTTTCGACGAAATCATGGTGGCTGGCTCCTCCTCGCTGCCGAACAAGTTCCATACCTTGGTCGCCGCATTCCCATTCCCGTTCGCACCCCGCTGAGCCGACGACGCCCTAATTGTGCCTCCACCAGATGCAGCTGCTGCTGCTGCCAACTGCTCCATGGCGGTTTTCTTCAACGGAACCCCGAACAATTCGACATTGCTGCTATTGTTAGTTTCAACGTCGCCCCACCCTTCTTCCTTTGACGATAACGAAGACGCCGATGATAACAACGACGACGACGGTTCCTGCTGTTGTAAATACTGTAAACGCTGCAGATGGGCGGGTATCTTGGACGGAGGTCGAGGTGTTGACGCCGAATCACCACCACCAATGTCCCAGCTAGAAAATCCGTTGAACCCTCCGTTCATCCCCGCACCAGGCGTAGGCACAGGCGTAGATGAGCCTCGTCCCATGCTAGGCATCATCCTCGAAAACGAAGACGAAGCCGCAAACATCGACGGTGGCTCAGCGAAGCCGTTAGGTTCTGTCACGGATGAAGGATCCTCGAATGCCGATCTGGAGGATGAGGAGAGGTACGAGGAAGCTTGGGACGAGTGGGATGATACAGATGGGATTATAGGCGCCGACGTCGATTCCGGATCTTCCATAACACTTGACGAGGCCGCAGCACCCATCCCACCTTTCTTGAGAGCCGCTTGACGTTGCTTTTTGTTCGCTTTCTTTCCCCCCGCTGCCGGTGCCGGTGCCGGTGTTGGTGTTGGTGCTGGAGCTGGTGCAGGTGTGGCAGCACCTTGTCGAGAAGGTGGTGGTGGTACAGGCGTCGGAGCGACAGGAACATCAGCTGGAGACGACGACATCTTCCTATTCGGTTGACCCCACACTGGCTGTGGTTCGTTGGGATTGTTCATCATCATCATTAGCGCTGCTTGGGACTGGGATTGTGCTGGGGCTTGAGTTTGGGATAGTGCTTGGGCGTGAAGTTGTGCTTGGAGTTGTGCTGGTGTTTGTTTTCCTTTCGAAAAGAAGCCCTTGGACGCCGGCGGTGGCGTTGGTGCAACTACAGGCGCAGGTGAAGGCGCAGGCGAGGGATCTGACATTCCAAAGGTGTTCCTGCTGAAAGCAGAGGAAGCGGAAGAGGAAGGTCGAGGTAGTGGTGTACCCGCTCCATTCTTCCTCGTCGTCCACCCGCTGGGCACTTTCGTCGCTGCGGTCGTGGTCGTTGCAGCCGCCCATGGAGTTGGTGTAGGAGCCACAGGAGCAGGCGTCGGCTGTTCCATAAGCCTCGACGAACTCGGATTCCACATCTGCTGCTGTTGCATCGGTGGCGACGCATCCCCCAACAATCCAAACCTCGCCATCGACTGTTGAATTCCAAAATCGTTCTGCAGTTGAGTGGACAACGCGTTCGTCATGAAGGCGTTCTGGTTCCTCGCTGTCGGTGGACTTTGCTCTTCTTCATCTTCATCTTCCTCTTCTTCTTCCTCCTCCTCGTCCTCCGCGTCGTCGTCGTCATCACCCGAATCGTCCTCACCAAACAGAGAAGGACGACCCTTACCATTACCACCTCCCTTGTTCACCACCTTGACATCTGATGGACGTCGCTTGCGCGGTGGTTGTGACTGAGCACTAGACCCTGGCTGCACGCCTTGCATCGAGGCAGAGGAAAACCCTTGTCTAGACTGCAGGAACGCGGATCTTGAAGGAGGAGGCCCAGACGAACCGTTTTGTCGTTGCTGAGATGAAGAAGGAACGGGAGGAACAGACGGTTCAGAGGGGAACAACTGCCCAAAGATCTCCTGCACGCTACTCTCCTCACCACCGCTCCGTAGCAACAGGTCGTCGACATCGAATCGACCCCCGAGCGACTGCGATGATACGTGTCCTTCCAAGGTATTGAGCCACGGTGGGTTCGTCAACAACGCGACGCTAGGAGTCGGCGCCATGAGCGTATTCGAACGACCCGGCCTCCGCTGAAGCTCCGAGCGTCGTTTGGTTCGCTCCCTTTTCACGATCCCCTTCCTTTCTTCCTCTTTTTGGGATTGGAGCTGCACCATGTTCTTCTGATGTTCGAGAACGAGAGGGGATACCGAAACTTCTCCGTTTCTCTCCTTCTCCTTCCTCGTTCGGTAGATGGAAAACGAGAGTTTGATTTCGAGCAGAGCCGCTTCTTGATGGAATTCAATGATTTTTTCCATCCGGGTTTGCATTTTGAAGCGTTCGAAATCTTCGGCTTCGGAGATGGGCTCGTGGGGATCTTCGAGGTGCGGGCCGATGTAGGGATTGCGGGCGGTTTTAGACTTGGGTGGCGCGGGCGGTGATGGTTTCTCAAAATCACTTTGGAAGAGACTTGCGGCAGATTGGTTTGCGGAGGATACTCGTCCATAAAAGGCATTTTGCG